>JANAVB010015400.1:6516709-6569209 GCA_029216955.1 Iris pallida | reverse complement strand
AAACTATTCACATGATCAATTCATTTCAAACCCATAGTCACATATGTTCATCCGTCAATCTTAAGTCATCGAGCAACATATTTTCTCAAAACGCATCGATCTATGCTAACTCAAATCATCGACCAACATCTATTCCAATCCTTAGAGTTATTCTTAAATATTCGAATCATTTCCAAGCACACTATCATCCAATCGTGCTAACTTTTCGTATACGATTCATATCGATTACTTCAAATTTTTATTCAACCATTCCTCGATTTTAAGCACGCTCAACAATATCGCACTGATGGTTAATATCGTCCGATGTCATCCCTATCGATAGCGATCCCGCATTCTATAAGTCAAGTCAAATTCTATCCTATTTAAAACGATTCGAGTTTCGCACACGACATTTCTAAGGTCGACTCAATTCTTGGTGTATATGCCCAGTCCGACTTAGCCATCCGTGCTTACTTGAAGTTAACTTTTGTTCAACCAATTTTCTTTCGTGATACTTTTCAAAAATATATAGACTTATTGTATGGACATCCCGTGGGACATTTGAGAGAGTGCCAACTATCAATTGCAGAGACAATATCAGAGTTTATGGAAACATCAGAGTTAAAGAATTCAATCGAAATTCCAAGGACGTAAAGCCAAGCTCTGATAACATTATGTCACAATCCGGTCCCGTAGAACCGATCGTCCTCGCTAAGGCCTGATGCCGCACGAGCCTAGATTACGCTCGTGAAAGGCGGGTTCCATAGCGGCCGATTACAACAGCTTGCGACGGGGTCGTCGCGCAAAAGTCCCAAGCAGAAGTATTAAATATTCAAAGGCAACATAAGCATCAAACAAAATTAGAGTGTTTATTGAAAATGAATTTAGATTACAAGGGCGCAAAGCCAATATTATAATCACTCAAGCTCACTTTTCTTTCTGATTACAAGTCACTCAGCTCTCTCTCACCACTCAATACAATTTACGAGCCAGCGGATGATTCAGATAGACGATGTCCATACATTATGTCCCGTATAAGTTCTAACTCTATGCGACCGTACGTCTCGAAATGCTAAAGAACTCCGTGCCTCGACACATCCAAGCGAGCTCCGCACCAACGAGCTTCTACCTGTGCCTGCATATGGAAACTGTGTGGGTGTTAGTACTCAACTGTACTGGTGGAGTGAGCTCCTCATCCACCCATACAAAACCAACACCTTCTTTTTACTTTGTGCAATATAATCCCTTTATGATTTTCTTTCTATTCTTGCCTTAAGATCAATTTTAGGACAGAGACTCTTGGCCTATTTGTGTCTCTAGACCGTTACCGTGCCATTGTACTGATAACTTGCTTATCGTTGTGCCTCTAGAACCTTCTTGTGCTTGCAACATGAATGTACCGACTCGTGCTTGCATTTTGTGTCATACTTTGGGATGCAACATGTTTCATGCCATCGAATTGGTTCGTGCTACAAACATTCGAGGCCGTTCCTCACAAATCAACATGACTTAACCAAACTTTGTATTATGGCCCTTCCTGAGTTAACTCAAGACGACTCAATCCTGACTTGTGGAACTTGTATTGATGTCACGCCCCAGAACCAGAATACTGGAGAGCGGGGGAATGACTCAGCCAGCTACGTATTACGGGTAGATGAATACCGTATAATACGATCAATGCTGTCTAACCAGACGAGGGGGTGCATACTACATATAAGTCTTACTATGGTCACTTCACATCTATTGTCTCAATCATTCAAATAAGAAACAGAAATAGAGAACATGTAAGATAAAGCAGTAAGGCGTCCCAAACGCTCAGTCAAAATGTTCTTGATATCTGGCTTTACAAAACATAGCCAGATGATGTAGCAAAGTATACACAATTGTTATCAGCTGCAGTCTGACTTAATTACAATTATGTAAAAGTAAGTGCAAGACAATCCGACTAACATGTCGGTGCCAAACGGCAAGTATAAAGTAAATAACAAAACGAGCGGGGAGGTAAGGAACCCACTCGAGTCCTCCTGCAATCATCCCTCTAGTATTGACCATCTTGGAGGTGGAAGTAAGCGGAGTCCTCGGGAACCGGCTCTAAATCTGGCCATGCAAAACCAGAGAGGTTAGACCTCTAATAGCAAGTACCACAAGGGAGCACGATATGAGGAATTGAAACCAGTAATAAGAGAATATGATAAGTAGATCTCTGCTTGCCACTGGGATTCACATAACATTATGACACTTCGAACCAACCTTCCAACCAAACAAGGACAGAAGTTGGCCCGTCATGTCCTGACATTCTGATCATCTCAGTTAGGTAACAGAGTAGGTACAGTACACAAACAAATCATCTTGAACGGCCAGTCAAATCATACGGCTTGCTATTGTGAGTTCCAAGTTATCCTGGAATAATGTAATATAGATTCCTCAGTTCTTACTATGTGCGAGCAAGGCTAGTCTATCCAGTCAATCATGTGCGCCATGCATGAATTAGACGAGTCCTAGCAGGACGTCCGTCAATATACAATATACAATAATAATAAAAGCAGATACTGTTCCCTGCCCGTGTGGCAGATTTACAGTATCTGTGGGAACTAGCCGGCCCGTCGGGTACTACTCGTTCCAAGGGGGCTGCCATGTAAGAACTCGGGAATCCATTCTCTCCATGCAATCATTATTTTATTTAACTTAATAGTCCCTACGTTGAGTGAAATCCTATGCCGTGGGTCATGGTCATTCAAATGAGTACTTTCGTACGGAGTACGATATGCACAACTCTACAACGATACCTGTGCGGCTAGGTTGTAGGTTTTACATAGCGTGATGCAACAATCAAATCTAACTACGGAGTAATCATGCCTTGACCATAAAGTACACATGCTGTTTTCGTAAAATAGATAAATAACAATTTGAAGCCTGCATGTGCCTGTATGCCAATATTCGGGATCGGCTAATCGAGTACAATAGTTCATTACATGAACGTGTCTCATTCATTTCATTCAATAAGACGACCAGCCAGTCTCTTAGTTCCAACTAGGAACGCATGATCAATCAGTCAAGATACCCATTATTATCAATGGTATCAAGGCATGAAGGTCAATTAGTATTAAGCATGATCCAGTCCATAACTAGTATAAAATAGTTGGTAACATATTCTTGAAGCCAAGAAAAAGATCTACAAATTTCATGTTGGGAGTTGAAAGAAATTCTAGCCACAATTCAGTCGAAATAGAACATATGATAGTCAGAAACAACCAAAATAGGCATATGCGGCCTATTCTGCGACATGATATGCGCCTACCGCGACATGCGCCTCATGCGGCTCAACTGCGACATGATATGCGCCTACCGCGACATGCGCCTCATGCGGCTCAACTGCGACATGATATGCGCCTACCGCGACATACGCCTCATGCGGCTCAACTGCGACATGATATGGGCCTACCGCGACATGCGCCTCATGCGGCTCAACTGCGACATGATATGCGCCTACCGCGACATGCGCCTCATGCGGCTCAACTGCGACATGATATGCGCCTACCGCGACATGCGCCTCATGCGGCTCAACTGCGACATGATATGCGCCTACCGCGACATGCGCCTCATGCGGCTCAACTGCGACATGATATGCACCTACCGCGACATGCGCCAACAGCGACATCATATTCATCAGCTGCGACATGCGTCAACAGAGACATCATATGCGCCAACTGCGACATGGTATTCATGCTGCAGATGAACATAGGAACGAACCAAAATACTTTTTGCCATAACTTCCACAAAATAAATCGAAATCTAACTTTTCAAAAGCCAAACTTTAGTAGAATTAAATTCTCTACAACATGGAACCACTTAATTTCGAAAACAATAATGTTTGATAGATCAAAACCCTAAATTTCATATGAAAACCAAAACTATGAAAACCAAAACTTAAAACTTAGATCTACACCCAACCATCCATGGAAAACAAAAACTTCAAGACCTAAACTTGTAGAGGAAGAGAAGATGAACAACATAAACTAAAAATAAATAGGAATGCATGAAATCCCTCATGGTGTGCAAGATGTACTTGCCTCTCCAAATGGGTTAGGGTTTGGTGGAGGAGTAAATATGAATGAATGAAGAGAGAGAGTGGAAGAAGAACTTTTATATCAAGGTCAAGTGGATCTCCACCATTCATTCTCTCCACCAAATCCAAGCCATCCATTCCTTTCCATGTTGAACCAAACCGAACCAAGTTGGTTTCCTATGAACCGAAATGAACCAAGAGCCAAGAAAAAGCAGAAAATAAAATACAGAAAAATTAATAAGCGCAAAATTAAAGAATTTAAATACAGAATAAATGCATGATAAATATTAAATAAATACACATGAGTTGCACATGTATAAAATACGTATTCTGGGAACGGGGAGTGACATCTCTACCCACCTTGAAAAAATTTCGTCCTCGAAATTTCAAATCTAAAGCAGGTAGAAATATCGGAGCTAACTGATACAAGCAATTCTAGCGATCAAGCAATTCTAGTGAGCAAGCAATCGTTGCTACCCTATCAAAAGCAAGTACTATATATGTAAATCCATCAATCTACGATATCAAGCAATTCTACCCATAAGGTGATAAAGCATGAGAAATCAAGTCAATCAAGGTATACAGAAAGAGATATACCTTGTGAGTCAAACAGGTGTGGATACCGTAATCGGATATCATCCTCACGTTCCCACGTTGACTCCCCCAAGGAGTGATGACCCCAAACAACACGGACAAGACTAATTGTTCGGTTCTTGAGTATCTTCTCTCTTCGGTCCAAAATAGACACAGGCTGTTCCTCGTAAGACAGGTTGGTACCAACAACCAGCTCAGAATGATCGAGGACATGGCTTGGGTCCGATACATACCTATGTAGTTGAGATACATGAAACACGTCATGCACCTCTCGTAACGAAGATGGGAGTGATAAACGATAAGCAACATCGCCTATCCGATCAAGGATAACGAATGGGCCCACGTACCGCGGACTCAATTTCTCGCGAACGCCAAATCTAATGACCCTACGAGTAGGTGAGATCCGCAAGAATACGTGGTCCCCAACAGAGAACTCTAACGGCCTACGATGCTGGTCCGCCCAATGACGATGCCGATCCTGCGCAACTCGAAGTCGCTCTCTAATTCCTTTAACTACTTCAACCGTCTGAATAATCATTTCCGGGCCTAGCATCTTCCTCTCCCCGATATCATCCCATGCAAGCGGTGACCTGCACTTCTTACCATATAGTGCTTCAAACGGCACCATCTGGATACTGGCTTGATAACTATTGTTGAGAAAACTCAACTAAGTGCAGGTGGCTCTCCCAAGATCCTCCAAAATCTAGGGTGCAAGCTCGCAACATATCTTCTAGGGTCTGAATTGTTCTTTCTGATTGTCCGTCCGTCTGGGGATGGTAAGCCGTGCTAAATCTTAACTTGGTACCCAGACTATGATGTAAGCTCTTCCAGAAATGTGATGTGAAACGAGTATCTCTATCTGACACAATGCTGACGGGGACTCCATGCTGCCTGACTATCTGCTGCATATACAACTCTGCCAACCTTTCTGTAGATTGCCCTACTCTGAAAGGAAGAAAGTGTGCTACCTTTGTAAGCCGGTCCACTATCACCCAAATAGCATCTTTACCACTTGGCGATCTCGGTAAACTGGTCACAAAGTCCATTGTAATATGCTCCCACTTCTATTCTGGAATAGGAAGCGGTTGCAATAGCCCAGCTGGCCTCTGCTGTTCTGCCTTCACTTGCTGACATACCAAGCAACGGGAAACAAATCTAGCTATCTCTTTCTTCATCCTGTTCCACCAGAAGTGCTGCTTGATATCTTGGTACATCTTGGTCCCTCCAGGGTGTATAGAATATTGAGAACTGTGAGCTTCTGTCATAACCTCCTGTCTGATATCTCCACTAGGCACACATAGGCGTGATCCAAACCTAAGCGTACCATCTTCATGAATTTTCATCTCCTTCCTGAGTCCTGACTCACATTCTGCCCTAAGCTTCTGTATCCTTGGGTCCTGTGCCTGGGCTGCCTTGATCCTGTCTACCAAGTCGGATTGAACTTGCAGGCTTGTTAGAACTCCTACATCACTAGGAAGTATAACTTCGATGCCCATCTCCCGAAGGTCTTCTAAGATATTCTTCTGCGTTGTTAACATAAATGCGCCGCCTCTCCTGCTGAGAGCGTCTGCTACTACATTAGCCTTGCCTGGATGATACTGAAGCTCCACATCATAATCCTTGATCAACTCCAACCATCTTCTCTGTCTCATGTTCAGATCCTTCTGAGTAAAGATGTACTTCAAACTTTTATGGTCCGTGTACATGTCTACTCGATCACCATATAAGTAATGCCTCCATAGCTTCAGAGCAAATACTACTGCCGCTAACTCCAAATCATGAGTTGGGTAATTCTTCTCGTGGTCTCGAAGCTGCCTAGATGCATATGCTATCACCTTCCCATGTTGCATAAGGACACATCCAAGTCCTTTACCTGACGCATCGCAATATACTGTAAAACCTCCGGGTCCAACTGGCAATGTAAGAATGGGCGCTGATATTAACTTCTGCTTCAAAGTCTCGAATGATGCCTGACATTCTGCCGACCAAACGAATGGTACATCCTTCCGTGTCAAGCGTGTCATGGGTGCTGAAAGCCTCGCAAAGTCTGATACGAACCTTCTGTAATATCCTGCCAATCCCAAGAAACTTCGCACATCTGCTACGGTCTTGGGTACTGGCCAACTCTCTACTGCTTCTACCTTCTTGGGATCTACTGCTACTCCAGCTCCTGATATGATATGACCCAAAAATGAAATGTGATCTGACCAAAACTCACACTTGCTGAGCTTGGCATACAACTGGTTCTCTCTCAGAACCTGCAACACTTTCCTGAGGTGGTCTTCATGCTCCTCTTCACTAGCAGAGTATACAAGAATGTCGTCGAGAAATACAACGACAAACTGATCTAAGTATGGCATAAAGATGCGGTTCATCAAATCCATAAATATTGCTGGAGCATTGGTCAAACCAAACGGCATTACTAAGAATTCATAATGCCCATACTTCGACCTGAATGCTGTCTTGGAAATATCCTCCTTCCGAACCCTCACTTGGTGATACCCTGAACGAAGATCTATCTTGGAGAAAACTCTGGCCCTGCTCAACTGATCAAATAAGTCGTCGATCCTGGATAGTGGGTACTTGTTCTTCACTGTCGCTGCGTTAAGCTTCCTGTAGTCAATGCACAATCTGGATGACCCATCCTTCTTTCCCACAAGTACTACTGGTGCTGCCCACGGTGATACGCTAGCTTGGATGAACTTCTTCTCCTTCAATTCCTCTATGTGCTGATATACCTTGGCCTGCTCTGAATCCGCCATTCTGTAAACCCGATCTGATATGGGTTTAGTTCCAGGTGCCAATTCTATACTGAACTCAATATCTCTGACTGGTGGTAGACCTGGAAGTTCTTCAGGAAATACGTCTAGAAATTCTTCAACTACCTTCGGAACTTGAACTTCTTCCATTGCCGTCACTACTCCCTGCTCTTGTTGAGTTGCTTCTGATCTGACTAAGGTGAATCGCTTCATGCCTGGGATATCAAAAGATACACTCCCTCTACGACAATTTATTGTCGCATGACTGTCTTTCAGCCAGTCCATGCCTAAGATAACGTCGAAATTTCCAACAGAAAATTCTATCAACCGGGCGGGTAAGGAATGCCCGCAAACTACAACGCTACACGCTAGAATAACTCTACTAACTCCTACGAGCCCATTGCCAGTGAGTATATTCAACCTCCCTGGCAATGCCTCGAACTCCATTCCTAGCCGTGTCGCAAATTGTGCAGATATAAATGAGTGTGATGCTCCTGAATCAAACAATGCTACTGCGGGATATGAGGCGACGAGAATGTTACCTGCCACAACATCTCCCGATGCCAATGCCTCCTCCAAGGATAAAGTGAATGCTTGTCCTCTACCTCCTTGCTGGTTTCCATGCTGCGGCCTAGCCTGATGCTGCTGCTGGCCCCTTCCTTGATGATGCTGGGGTGGTCTATGCTGGTGTTGCTGCATCGGCGGTCTCTGCTGCCGAAACATCTGAGCCTGTGACATTAACGGACGCTGTGCCAACGGCCTTACTGCCACCGCTGGTCCTCGATACTGGCCTGCCCCTGGTGCTGGCAGAGCAGGAAACTGCTGCCCTGGTCCTCCTGACCTCGAATTCATGGGACATGTGGTAACCCGATGGTCTGGATTTCCACATATCAGACACAGTTCGTTCAATGTCCGACACACATCTCTAGTATGTCCCATCTTCCCATAATAAGTGCAGCCTGCTGGGGGTTGCTGGTTCTTCCTTGGTTGTTGTTGCTGCTGCCTGGGTGGTGGTGCTGGCCCTCGTATCGCCACATCGTGGATACGAATGCCAGGGGATGGTGCTGTTGTTCGGGGCGCTGCTCCCCCTCCTCCTTCAATCTGACTGTGGGACCTCTTCTGACCCCCAGTCCTAGTTGCAAGCCTCTGAATGGTGCGCTCATGCCTTCGAGTTGCTGTCAATACTTCGTCAAAAGTCTGGTAGTCGTGCCCCTCTATCAATTGTAAAAGTTCGAGATGAAACCCTTGCTGAAACCTCATGGCCCTATGGCGCTCTATTGCTACCATCTCTGGGGCGAATCTACTCAATCTGCAGAACTCCGCTGTATAAGCATCTACAGTCTTGCCAGCCTGCCTGAGGCTGATAAACTTCTGTTGTAGCTCAAACTGCGCCACAACTCCATAGTACTTCGTCTTGAATCTTGCTGTAAAGTCGTCCCAAGCCACAGGACGTCTGATACCTACTTCCTCTGTTTCCCACCAATCACGTGCGAGATCCTGAAGTAACAACTTCACTAGATCCACACGTTCTTCTGCCGGTACCTTAGCGGCTATCAGAATAGCCTCAATGTCCTTAAGCCATGCATCTGCTGAAATAGCATCCTCCGTGCCTTCGAAACGGCGGGGGTTGTACTTGCAAAACCGGGCTGACGCTCCTGAATCTGTCCTTGCCCCCCTTTCCAAAGCTGTCTGCAATCCTTGGTTGAGCAACACATTCTGCTCTTGTAGCTGAGTGTGCATGCGCTGCTGGGCCAACATCTGATGTTGTTGAGCAGCCATCATTCCTCTCATGATCTCCAGAAGGGCTGGTGTATCCACTTCCACAGGGGTAGGTGGAACTATGGGTGGGTTTAGAACTTCCGGATACTGTGGTTCTACTATCACTTCTTCCTGGATAGTCTCCTGAGGTGAGACTGGCCCTTGCTGCTGACCAAGCTGGTCATGTTGCTCATGTTGCTCTTGTTGTTGCTGCCCAGCTCTGACCGCTGCGGACGAAGTGCCCCTAAGAAAAGGGACAAGAGAACAATCAAACGACCGGACATAAAGGATCAATGAAGTCAAAGGATACCGGAATGTCAAACAAGAGTTGAGAATAACGAATCAGGAGATCAAGGGGAAACATGTGTGATTGAGACATCCTATAAATCAAAACACCCCACAAGTCTGAAATCAGACCTGCATGGGCCACCACTAAAACCTTGTCACGCCCCAGAACCAGAATACTGGAGAGCGGGGGAATGACTCAGCCAGCTACGTATTACGGGTAGATGAATACCGTATAATACGATCAATGCTGTCTAACCAGACGAGGGGGTGCATACTACATATAAGTCTCACTATGGTCACTTCACATCTATTGTCTCAATCATTCAAATAAGAAACAGAAATAGAGAACATGTAAGATAAAGCAGTAAGGCGTCCCAAACGCTCAGTCAAAATGTTTTTGATATCTGGCTTTACAAAACATAGCCAGATGATGTAGCAAAGTATACACAATTGTTATCAGCTGCAGTCTGACTTAATTACAATTATGCAAAAGTAAGTGCAAGACAATCCGAC
Source organism: Iris pallida (assembly GCA_029216955.1). Lineage (NCBI taxonomy): Eukaryota > Viridiplantae > Streptophyta > Magnoliopsida > Asparagales > Iridaceae > Iris > Iris pallida. Next base: position 6,559,252 of record JANAVB010015400.1, on the reverse strand, counting down.
TAACATGTCGGTGCCAAACGGCAAGTATAAAGTAAATAACAAAATGAGCGGGGAGGTAAGGAACCCACTCGAGTCCTCCTGCAATCATCCCTCTAGTATTGACCATCTTGGAGGTGGAAGTAAGCGGAGTCCTCGGGAACCGGCTCTAAATCTGGCCATGCAAAACCAGAGAGGTTAGACCTCTAATAGCAAGTACCACAAGGGAGCACGATATGAGGAATTGAAACCAGTAATAAGAGAATATGATAAGTAGATCTCTGCTTGCCACTGGGATTCACATAACATCATGACACTTCGAACCAACCTCCCAACCAAACAAGGACAGAAGTTGGCCCGTCATGTCCTGACATTCTGATCATCTCAGTTAGGTAACAGAGTAGGTACAGTACACAAACAAATCATCTTGAACGGCCAGTCAAATCCTACGGCTTGTTATTGTGAGTTCCAAGTTATCCTGGAATAATGCAATATAGATTCCTCAGTTCTTACTATGTGCGAGCAAGGCTAGTCTATCCAGTCAATCATGTGCGCCATGCATGAATTAGACGAGTCCTAGCAGGACGTCCGTCAATATACAATATACAATAATAATAAAAGCAGATACTGTTCCCTGCCCGTGTGGCAGATTTACAGTATCTGTGAGAACTAGCCGGCCCGTCGGGTACTACTCGTTCCAAGGGGGCTGCCATGTAAGAACTCGGGAATCCATTCTCTCCATGCAATCATTATTTTATTTAACTTAATAGTCCCTACGTTGAGTGAAATCCCATGCCGTGGGTCATGGTCATTCAAATGAGTACTTTCGTACGGAGTACGATATGCACAACTCTACAACGATACCTGTGCGGCTAGGTTGTAGGTTTTACATAGCGTGATGCAACAATCAAATCTAACCACGGAGTAATCATGCCTTGACCATAAAGTACACATATTGTTTTCGTAAAATAGATAAATAACAATTTGAAGCCTGCATGTGCCTGTATGCCAATATTCGGGATCGGCTAATCGAGTACAATAGTTCATTACATGAACGTGTCTCATTCATTTCATTCAATAAGACGACCAGCCAGTCTCTTAGTTCCAACTAGGAACGCATGATCAATCAGTCAAGATACCCATTATTATCAATGGTATCAAGGCATGAAGGTCAATTAGTATTAAGCATGATCCAGTCCATAACTAGTATAAAATAGTTGGTAACATATTCTTGAAGCCAAGAAAAAGATCTACAAATTTCATGTTGGGAGTTGAAAGAAATTCTAGCCACAATTCAGTCGAAATAGAATATATGATAGTCAGAAACAACCAAAATAGGCATATACGGCCTATTCTGTGACATGATATGCGCCTACCGCGACATGCGCCTCATGCGGCTCAACTGCGACATGATATGCGCCTACCGCGACATGCGCCTCATGCGGCTCAACTGCGACATGATATGCGCCTACCGCGACATACGCCTCATGCGGCTCAACTGCGACATGATATGCGCCTACCGCGACATGCGCCTCATGCGGCTCAACTACGACATGATATGCGCCTACCGCGACCTGCGCCTCATGCGGCTCAACTGCGACATGATATGCGCCTACCGCGACATGCGCCTCATGCGGCTCAACTGCGACATGATATGCGCCTACCGCGACATGCGTCTCATGCAGCTCAACTGCGACATGATATGCGCCTACCGCGACATGCGCCAACAGCGACATCATATTCGTCAACTGCGACATGCGTCAACAGAGACATCATATGCGCCAACTGCGACATGCGCCAACAGCGACATCATATTCGTCAACTGCGACATGCGTCAACAGAGACATCATATGCGCCAACTGCGACATGGTATTCATGCTGCAGATGAACATAGGAACGAACCAAAATACTTTTTGCCATAACTTCCACAAAATAAATCGAAATCTAACTTTTCAAAAGCCAAACTTTAGTAGAATTAAATTCTCTACAACATGGAACCACTTAATTTCGAAAACAACAACGTTTGATAGATCAAAACCCTAAATTTCATATGAAAACCAAAACTATGAAAACCAAAACTTAAAACTTAGATCTACACCCAACCATCCATGGAAAACAAAAACTTCAAGACCTAAACTTGTAGAGGAAGAGAAGATGAACAACATAAACTAAAAATAAATAGGAATGCATGAAATCCCTCATGGTGTGCAAGATGTACTTGCCTCTCCAAATGGGTTAGGGTTTGGTGGAGGAGTAAATGTGAATGAATGAAGAGAGAGAGTGGAAGAAGAACTTTTATATCAAGGTCAAGTGGATCTCCACCATTCATTCTCTCCACCAAATCCAAGCCATCCATTCCTTTCCATGTTGAACCAAACCGAACCAAGTTGGTTTCCTATGAACCGAAATGAACCAAGAGCCAAAAAAAAGCAGAAAATAAAATACAGAAAAATTAATAAGCGCAAAATTAAAGAATTTAAATACAGAATAAATGCATGATAAATATTAAATAAATACACATGAGTTGCACATGTATAAAATACATATTCTGGGAACGGGGAGTGACAATTGACGACTCAAACACGATGCCACATTCGTGCCGAAGCACATGTCCTTGCTATATCCAAATCTTAGGCTTTATAATGGTGTTACAACCGTGCACACCTACTTAACTCACTACATGTCATGCTTGTACTATCTTTGATTCGACAGACACCGTGCATGCGGATTGTCGCTTAGCACACCAGCTTATCTATATGAAAGGTCACTAGCAGTGTCAAGCTATCTTGGACTTATTGCTGGGTTAGATGATGAATCCTTTTGCGCGCATACAAAAGTTTTCGAATCCCTCGTACCGATTCGTTGCTGGCGCACACCGATTCTTTACTGGCGTAGGCTATAATTCGCTTCTCCCGGGCCGACATGATTTCGGTGCCCCGGTGAACATTCAAGAAGACTACACCTTGTCGACAAATTGTCCATGACCACGCACCTACAACGACTTCTAGACTCGACGTAAATGCAAGGCCTACAGATGATACCACTTGCTTTCTCTTCCTTAAACTTCTTTATCTATGTCCATGCTTTCTATACATCCTGGAAGACTCCCAAGCCAAGGGACTGGTCTCGACGACAAATGGTCGCGTAACATTTTATATTCTCTGAAATACGGGGAACAGATATTGCATAGCCTTCCAGATAGACTTGAACTAACGTGTTCCTTTGTGTCCCATAGACCATGGCATACTTATCCTTGAACCGACCGTAGCTCGTGCCTTAGCCTAACTTGTATTCTATGTGACATTATCGCCTAATTCATACCTTATATGATGAGCCTTGAGATCGTGGGACTATGTGACTTTGACAACCGAAGAAAAATATGGGACAGTGCTTGCTATGACTTCGATAGTCCAGCATAACTTTGCCTAACTTAATCGTACAACAACTTGACGAGCAAAGGCTATGTCAAGCCTTGCACTGTAGGAATGTGTCGTGCATGCGTTCGACTTGAACAACCAAGTTCTTTGGGTGCCTAGACTTATGCCAGAAGCCGTACGATAAAACTTAACCAGTGGGATTAGCAAAGGCTATGTTAAGCCATGGACGATGGGACCGTGCATGCTTTATTAAGCATTTATGCGTGCGACGCCTATGACTTATGCTAAGTTCATAGCTTTGGGGCAATATCGACTAACTTTCCTTCTCCCAAGCCACAAGACGAAAGACCGAGTGTCATTTTGAAAGCACGCCGTGCAACAATTCTAAGCTGACCGTGGGACCTTTCCACGTTCTAACTCAGTTTGACCCAAGTTGGGATTATTTCCTTAGCTTTGTGGATTCGTCTCTTTTACTATCAAGCCTACTTGTGTATTTGAAAACTTTCGTTTTATTATAGTGAAGGCCAAGCTGAGGCAAGTTTATCGAAGCCACCCACCTGAGCGAGGATTCGCTTCCGCCGAGCGGGACTTCGAGCAGGCCGTTGTATGGCTAAGTCCAATGCCATTGGTTTTTTGATTCCTCCAATTGAGCTGAACAGGATGGGGAATTACAAAAATAGTTTGGGTTTTGGGCTTTTTGGATGTGTAGACATTTTGGATTTTGATCGGTAGGCTTATTTTTGTTTGTGGAATAAAGAAAAATCTAAGCCAGTGCCAATCCTGATCAACCTTACTTATTTTTTAGACTCCAATAAAGATCATATACAGAATAAATATAAACACCAACTGTCCTTCGATGACGTCTTTTTCTTTGACATTTGAGCAAACTTGAAGACGACTTTTTTCTTGACGGCAGTTGTCTAAAGATAAGCAGATCTGGAAGTCTGAATACCTTTCGGGGACTTCGCCCCCGAACCCCAATGGGGGGCACAGCCCCCTGACCCCCGTCCGCTGACCGAAAGCGGAACCCCTAGAGCGAGGCCCTAGATAGGTCATTGGATGGTTCAGAGACTTCTTCTTGTATAACACCATCTTTGGCCCATTATTAATTTTTTATAGCATATGTCTTGGTTTGATCATGCTTATTGCTTGTCTGCAAATAACATGTTAGACGAACAAAGTAGTATGATACAAACATAGCAGTATGATATATTTAATGAACAATAGGACAATACTAAGTAAGAAGCAACATAATAGTGATTACATGAATATTAGTGATGTCATTATGTTAAACTTAATCAATTAGTCATATTAAAAAATATGATACAATCATTGGGCTAACACATAGTATGAATTTAACAAGCTAAATGTAGGAAATCTTACCCAGGTAACTTACCTTGTTGTGTCGAGCAAGTGCATAAAGTGCAATAGCTCTAGCACAACACAAGTACAAAATACAGAAAGTTAGAATCTTCAACTATAGATCGAGAAGATACAAGAAAGAAACATAAGAAGAAGACATAAATCAACATCAAATTTAGCATTAGAAAGGTGACTTCACACACAAATATCTCCCCTCCGCTGACTTGTTCTCGATTTTGCTCCTTACATATTGTAGCTAGTATATTATTGTCAAAGCTTGCGTGATTTCGAGCTCATACTGATAGATCAATATCCCAATTCCAAAGTAGGCTAATTGAACTTTTGTATTTACTTGTTTTGACAGTTTCAGATAGCTACTTTTTCATATATTTACACTTCATCCATGCGTCAAATTCCAAATCCTCTTCTTACATTTTTGAACATGCATTTTCTTTCTCTCCTTGTTAAATTATAGCTTTTATCATAATCATTAATCGATGCACCATGAGCTCAAACATGGGTAGTAGAGACATTTCGTTTCATTCAGAAAATTCCAATACGAGTGTCGTTTCATCAATCTGGTTCGTTCCATCGTGAACTAATCATACCAAAAGTTGTGCTTCAACGTTCTTGATATATGGGAATGGAATGTCAACCTAGAGTATAAAATTGGCTAGAATCTATCAAATTATACCGTATCGACTTTTTTTAGAAATTAGCAATTATTTTTCAAGTGCTCATCATATCATGACAAAAATTATGCAATTGGATGTGCAACATTGAACGTTCCCTATAACGTAAGTTTCATTCATCTCTAAGATTGTTGACTGGATTGCCATTTAGTAGGCCAGTAATTCATCGCAGGTGCGCACATTTATAATTCGTACATTTATTTTATTTTTGAGAGCACCATTGAGTGTATATCATATTTTTGGAAGAGTCTGATATTTAATTTATCTTGTTTAGACATTTGCTAATCTAGTATCATTTTTGGGTACCTTGTGGACCGTTCGACCCTAGAACGAAACATTTTTTTTCTTATTTTAGCCAAACTTGACTTATGGGTACTATTTCTTCATCGCGATGCTATCCGAGACTCATGACATACATATTTTAGCAATCAGAGACATCTTGTCATTTCAGTATTTATGGTATTCTATACCTGATACGTTCATATCGGTATGTTAATGCTTCATCGGCCGACAACCAGGATTGATATGTTTCTTATTCTACTCTAATTTATTAAAATTAATGTTATTTAATTACCGTTATTATCTTATGCATTCGAGCATGACTTGGATGTGATGACGATTGTCATACCCAGAACCAGAATACTTGAGAGCAAGGACGGAACCAGGCCAACTATGCATACCAGAGTACCCAGTACTCCGAGATACGGTCATGGTTGTATAGGCATGGGGGTTACTACTACAATCTATCAGTCAATCCTAGGTCAAGCAATCCTAGGTATCTCAATCACAGAAAATAAACTACAAGAAGTATGATCATCTGACATGCAAAAATAGTAAAATATCCTAAACTATAATATATATGATGATCATGAAGCTAGTAATACAAAATAAAGAACTAACAAGAGTATAAGTCATACATGATCATCTCTAGCTTTATTCTAGAATATACAAATGATGCTATGCCCCAAAGCTAGATGTCACGCTCTAGTGCCAAAATACGCGAGACCAAGCCATGCGGTATAGCCAGCTACGTATTCAACCAGACTCTAGTCCGACTCGAATACGTATAAGCTGTTCGAAATGGTGTAACTATCACTAAATCAACTCTATATCTCAATCCATATAACAGAAGCAAAAGAAAAGGAAATATGAATACTAGTCTGCAGCCAAATAATCATATTTGCCCGAGTAGACTCGAGAAAAAAAGAGTTTATTAAATGCTACGCAATCGAGCAGATATGTAATAGCAGACGATGAAACTACGAAAGAGTATATACCTGAAATGAGATGAGTACCTGCAACAATCCAGCAAAGAGCTCTACAAACCTACTCAACCAACCTGGAAGGAAACTAGGTCCTCAGCGGGACGTAGCAAGATACATAATATATATGCCAATGTGAAGTACAGTAAATATCATGTGTAGGTAGTAACATGTGATCCAGAAAATAGACATGTGGTCAGGGTAATAAACAGGTGATCAAGTAACACTACTACTAGGCAAACCATCTAGTCTTTGTGATATGCAAATGAGGACAACTTTCGATACATGGGCATTCCAAATATAAATCCGTAGCTTCGAGCCGTAGCTCCGAGAATAGAGTCTTCTGGTGAATAAGAATACATAATGTGTGCGTAGTAGCTCAAGCATCTAGTAGAGTCCTCCCCACCCAATGGTATTGTCCATGTCGCATCCATGATACGTCCAATTTGACTCTAAAGGTAAACCAAGCTATCATGTATACGGGTAGATACATCTATAAGTAATATCAATGGTCATGTATGCATCACCTATATGTCATGCAATATGAATCCGTATATCATGTCTAGTATGTTAGCAGGTACAATCATGTAATAGACTGAACATGGTGCAAGTAAAATCATGTAACAGTTTATCCAAAGTGAACGACTGATAAGAAAACAAGCATGTAAATACTGTAAATCAAATTGGCAAGGTAATACTTGCCTATAACCGGAAGCTGAGTATGTGAATCAGGTACCAAGCCCAAGTCTAGAGTACCCAAATATCCTAGAGATAATTTACGATTTAAATTAATTATTCGAGCTAACAATCCTTTTTATCAACTAACATATATTTAGCTTAGCAAGAAAGTGGAAAAATAATACTATGATTACACTAGAAACCCTACTTGCTTGATACTTCTATTCTACTACAACCCGACATGTCGTCATAGGCCTAAGCCATAAAGGATGGCAATAAAATTTATTTGTGGCCAAGAAAATATATTAAGTTGGCCAAGAAAATATATTAAGTTGAATCTATAACCAATTAGAACCCAATGCAAACCACAAAAGAAAAACCATAAACCAACAAATATAGGGTTTGAAACCTAAACCACAAGTGCATTAGCCTTCCACCCTACCAGTGGGCTAATGCCCTGAATTAGTTACATATGGCTCAATAAGTTATTTAATCTTGGGGAACTCACAAAAGAACACACACACAAAAAAGAAATTCTAAAACCTACCACACAAAATACCCCTATTACCACACCCTGCATTCGAACCCAAGATCACTTTTATGCTAGTCTTTCCTCCCAACGAGCGAGCTGAAGCTCTTTATTGTTAAGCATGGTCTCAGTTTTACTATGGGTGTTGTCAACCTATAGGGAATTTGTAGAGGGAAAGTTTTCAAGGCAAAGGAAAAGTCTTCACAAAAAGGGGAAATAAAACTTCCACAGCATAACATAGGCTAGGATAGAACCTGAGACTTCCATTTGCCAAGTTCCTCCATCCAACCAAATGAGCTAAAGTCCTAAACTGTTAAGGGGGGTTCTGGTTCTACTAATTCTGAATCCTATTACCTAACCTCATCTTCCTTCTCTTCAGGAACACCCTCCAAATTCTTATTCATCAAGCTCACACTGTTCTAATCCCCTGCCATTACGATTTGTCAATAACTCATACATGTAAGAAAACAAGTTGGTGTAGGGCCTAAAAATCAAATTGTGTCCTGAACATACTAATCAGTGATTAAGTTGCTCCCCAAAGATCAGGTTGCGCCACTGATATGAAGCTCGGAGAACAAGCTGCACCACTGATCAGGTTACGCCTGATATCAGACTACGCCCAGTCTTATTGCGCCAAAATCTACATGGCATCTGATACTAAATGGCTATGATTATCTGACAACACTGACAACAGACACCACAGTGAACGAGGAAAATATCTTCGAATCCCATGAATTGTGCCGCTCAAGGGGAGTTGGTAGACAGCTGTCCTGTACACTTCGTAAGTTGCGTCTAGGCGCAATCCAGACAAAATCTTTAGTTGCACCTAGGCGCAATCTAAATGACTTCGGCTCAAAAGCTGCCACGTGTCTAGGCGCGGCTCAATCAGGCGCAGTTGACCGAAGCTCGTACAAACTGATAAAGTTGAGACAACTTGCATTCTAAAGCAGGATGACGTAGCGTACATGCCACTAATCTCTCAAGACGTGTCTACTATCCTGTACACGACCACGCGCATCTCAATTATATGATGCCATGCGTCTAAATACAGTTAGTACACGACTTAACAACTGAATAAAAGTTGGCGCAACAGGAGGTTGGCATAACCCAAGCGCAATCCAGCCTCGCACATATCAGAATAACTGCTAAAACAGTTATTTCCTGAACTCTATAAATAGTATTTCCAATCATTATGAAATCATCAGATACATACACACAGAGATCAAGAACTCTTGCAAAATTGCTGCTGCATTCTCCAGAGGCTACAGTCTTCAAGTTCACATAGTCCAAGGGATGAAGTGATCGTCTTCTGATAAGATTTCTACAGTAGTACTTCTCCAGAATTCATTGTACTTTGTACTATTCTTTTTCAAGTTTGGAATAAACTTTTTATTTTTTGTAAACAAAATGGTGACTCTGCTGGGGACGACTTTCTCCTCCGACGAGAAGGTAACTACTCAATGTGACACTACGTCGATCGGCAAGACGCAGAAGACTCTGGTTGTTCAATTAAACTAGACAGCCTATGAGGATATGATTAGCACCAAAAGCAGCAAGCGTACAACGGCTATTGCCAAGAATAGGACTGTGTGGGCTCCTAAATCTCCCATGGTTACTGTTGCCCAGGCGCAACCTGAGTGTTCAGTGGCCAAGACACAGTCTGTCTCGGTGACTCAGGCATAGCTTGTTTCTGTTGTCCGTACGCAACCTATTCATCCTGCTGCCCACGCGCAGTCTACTACTCTCTTTGCTGCCAAGGCACAGTCTGTTCAAGCCATCGTTGAGGGAAAGTCTACCCATGTTGCTTCCAAGGCACCATCAGTAGCCCGTAGGACTATGGCACAATCCAAGCAATTAGCACCTCAGGCGCAGTCTGCTACTCTGGTGCAACTCAAGGGAACTAGTCTTTTGGCTATTCTCTTTTCTAATTCTCTCTTTTTTTCTTAGAGAATCAACGTTCTAGTGCCAACACTAGACAAAACAAAGGGAAGAGTCCTTTGACACTTCCTCAATTGGCACAATCTGTGCCTAAAATGGTCTCACGACAGAACAAAGGGAAAGGCTTCTTAGCTGACCCTCCACAAAATAAAGGAAAGCACCCTTTGTTCTCTTTTCAAACTTCCCTGGTCTATGACTCAGAGGAAGACCTATCAGATTCTATTCCTTTAAACAGAGGTCTTCGGGTCTCTGATATTGGAAATAATACTGATCAAAGAGGTATCTTACCTACCCCTATGGGGTTTGGTCAAGACTTTCCCACTTTGCAAATTTTAAGATCCAAGCAAGGAAAATTGAGGGTATCACAAACAGAGACACCTGGAACAGAATTTTCAGATTTATGCGCTTATCTTAATAGGCGTCAACCAATATCAACTTTGGCGAAACGTAAGAACCTTATGCCAAAGGCCATTCTGTACCAAAAGCCAAAGTTTGAAAAGAAAGACCCAACCACCTACGCTAATGAGTTGAGTACATCTTTGTACACTCAAGGAACTAAACATTTAAAGAATAGGAGACATGTTCCTAATATCATTAAGGAATATGTTCCTCCGACTTCTTCTCGTCCTGTAGTTGTAACTGATTTGCGGCAACGTCTTATACAAAGACGAGAGATTACGTAGATGTCTCCTTCACCTCCAAATCATGCTTCAGATCGTCACTGCCTTCATGAAGTCGTCATCAACTGTTGTTTCCATTCGGCTCGATGATCTGTCTTCGATCGTCTAAACTATTCTTCAACTCCTGAACATATAATAGAAGACGAAGATGAGCTATTATATGCTTCTGTCAACATGACTTCTCAAGGCACTGGGGGTGGGAAACGTCCAAGACGTAATGCATCCCGTAATCATAGTCAGCATTACTTAGGTCGGATCCATGCATCCAGTGAAGGTGTCTTTCAATACACTAGATCGAGGAATCGACATTTGAACCAAGGTGTCTTTAATCAAGAAGATCTCCCTATTGCCCATATAGGAGGGAACTCTTTCTCAGAGTTTGACACAGATAGTGAAAGTTCTGAACAAACTATTTTATCAACAGCAGCGAGAGAAGTGACGATATATACCATTACGGAAGATCAAGATGCCTCTACTTCAACCAGTCAAGAGCAACGAATTGTTGCACTAGAAGACAAATTAAAGACCATGGCAGAGATGGTCGCAAGCATGCATACTATAATCGTGGCACAACGTACAGTGCCACCGATTGTAAACCCTACTACAAATCCTAAGCTTATAGCATCTTCCGTACCTGCTAGTCTGGGGGTACCAATTCCTCAGGTTGCTTCCGTGCCAATTCAAGCTGATCCAGTCAGTCTGGTGCTGGGGTGGTAATTACCACGATGTTCCTCCTCCTAACACTTCTAACCAGCCTGCAATTCCTAAACATCAGGGGATGCTAATGAGGCTGTGAAACTTTTACGCACTCAGTTTGAGGCCTTCAAGCAGAAGGATGGCCTACAAAGACTGGGCATAAAGCAACCATATCCTTCAGAGTGGAAGGAAGTTCCATTTCCTCCTAAGTACAAGCTTCCAACCATTATGCTGTTTGAGGCAGCACTTCTCCAAGTCAGTACATCAATCATTTTGAGGTGATGACTGATCAATTACAGCCAAATGATGCTCTCCTTACCAGAGTGTTCGTCGGTTGTTTAACCGGTGCAGCCTATGACTGGTATCGTATCCTGCCTGATAGATGTATTACTTCTTTTACTGGTTTCAAGCAAATGTTCTTGGACCGGTTTTACGAAGGAGTCAACGACATAACGATGTCTGCTCTCATTAAGATTAAACATAGGCACAATGAATCCACAGAGAGTTTTATTGAAAGATTCTGCCGAGCGGCACTCAAAATGCCTTTAGGAACTCCATCTGCTGTAACAATAGGCACTTGCAAATCAAACTTGTTATCTATTATCAGTATATGGACATGATCTACACAATTCCAGGATTAGCCTTCTTTCATTGTCAATACCAAAGCAGCCGAGGTCAGTGCCGAAAAGTTCAAGCAGTTAGGAGTCCAAATGACTCATCCTAACCAAGATGAATATTCTACACCCGGGGATAGTAATCGCCAGAATAACCGCAAAAGTACAAAAACATTGGCCATCAATCTCAAGGGCAAGGAGTCTTTGGCTGTCAACGTCACTCAGGCGGCATCCACTCCATCAGCACCACCACAGAAATCAACTCGTCCAAAAGAAGAATATTCTTTTGATGAAGATGATACTTTAAGCTTCTTCGATTGCTTGATCAAAAGCAATAAGCTTCAGCTTCCAGAGGCAAAATGGCCAGAAGAAGTGGGTAAAACTGATCACCCTAAATACTGTGTTTATCACAGATTTATAGGGCATCCAACCAGAGCATGTTATGTGCTCAAGGGTAAAATCCAGGAGTTGGTCAATTCTGGAGCAATTACTCTGCAACAGGATGAGAAAACGGTGACTGCTAATGTAGTTTCTCTACAATTTGGTGATTTTCCACCACAACTTGTGCAAGATAGTGTCGTCTCCATTCCAAGGACTACTCTTGAGATCGTGAATCTCCCACTTCCTCAAAATGAAGGTCTTGTTCCATTATCAACTGACAGAGGAGAGATTATGTAGATTCATCCAAATCTGGTAGCAGAATTTGAAACACCTTCCTCTTATAAGCAAAAGAAGTATTCTAAATATAAATCCAAGAATTGCAATATGGCATCCTTTGAACCAGTAACAGAAGAAAAAATTCTAATGGGCACTAGATCAGGGAAACCCTATCTTCGAGAGTATCCCAAAAATTAAGAGAATCCTGCTCCATCTCCTGATGATTCTCCTATATCATCTTCTCCGGACGGGAATATACCATCCACACCCTTGCCGGTGGTCGAATCATCTCCTCCTAAACCAACATCAACAAACAAGAGGAAGTAACATGTTCGCTTTGACAAAGCACTAAAGAAGTCCTCATCTCTTGGACTTAAAAAGTCTTACAATTTTGATATATTGGCTCAATTGGCCAATACACCAGCAAGATTGTCAATCTTTGAACTTTTACGTCTCTAAAAAAAAACTCGAGAGCGTTAAGTGAAACCTTGATACAGGCTGACGCTTGTCTTACTCTTCTCAAAAAACCTGAAAAGGAGCCAGTCAGCTGTGCACATTGTCATAGTGTGTTTGAATTAATGCCCAATATTACTTTCACACAAGATGACATGTTGTTAGAAGACAATCGTCATGATCGTCCTCTTTATTTCACGGGTATGTAGACACCATGAAAGTCGATTGCATTCTGATTGACCCCGGGTCTGCACTTAGCATTATACCGAAGTCTTTACTGGATGCTTTGAAGATCCCAGTGCATAACCTTTCTACAACTATCACTACCATCCTGGGATTTAATCAAGGAAGAAGTGAACCTTTGGGGAAGATACGCCTAAAACTTCAAATTTGCAATCTTCGTACAAAGGTAACTTTCTATGTTATTGACAATCATGGTTCATACAACGCTTTATTGGGAAGGCCATTCCACCATGAACACAATATTGTACCCTCTATGCTCCACCAATGTTTTAAATATATGGATGCGAATGAAGAAGTCCAAAAAGAGGTTGCAGATCTGAAACCTTTCAAAGGGGTTGAAGCATACTGCAACGATTTTCGCATGTACAAGGAAGAATTCATGAAGGTGGTACTAGCAATGGACACGGATGAAGAACATAAGAGTGTGCCAAATGATACTCTGGTGATCCCGGTCAAAGGACGCACCTCATGTCCTTAGTCTTCCAAACCACTGACTATCTATCTTCCTTCCCATGAAAAACAGCCCAAGGATGATAGTCGGGAACAAAGGGAGCTTACCTCTTCTGAGCCGCTTGTAATTGATCTTCGTCGCAAGAAGCTCCCCCCTCCTTCTCGTTCTTCTTCTCCTCCTCTTGTCATCAATCTGACTAAGCCTGCTAAGGCTAAAGTCCCTGTTGTAAATGATGGTGTAAAATCAATAAAGCATCTCCTTTGCAGTATACTGATGTCTCTTACTATACTCAGTGTTATTTAGATATGCTAGACAACTTTAAACCACTTACAATAGAAGTTGTATCATCTCTGCGAAATGTGGTATCATTTGATTCAATACAAGAGTCGTACTTCTTAGTACCGTCTCGAAAGAAAGATAAAAAGCCTATATTCTTCAACAAAAGAGAGGAACCAAAAATTATGCTCTATAATGATAATAGAGATGATACAGGAAGGCTATAATTACGACGCTATAGTCCACAATCCAAAGCCATCATCCGTAAAATGTGCTATGATTTCAGAACAGGCCTCAACAATGGTAAAGGAAGGAAAACTCCTCTTCGTATTGCTGTTCCAAAAGAAAAATCACAACAATACCACAGTAAAACGAAACGAGGACTAGGTTATACGTTACCACTTCTAACTCCAGAACCTTCTGAATCTGATGAAGAAGAATGTTCAAACTCTTCTGATTCTATCTCATGGGATTCTGATACCAGCATTGGTCATGTTCATCGGATAACAGTATCTTCTAACATGGTGTCCACCGAATTCTCGGAAGAAGATGAAGATGACATTGAAGAAGCTCCTGAAGTGGACCCTTGGGCACAAAAGGTGGACAATCAGTAGGAACTTCGTTTCGAACAACGAGAACTACCTACTGAGGATCAACTAGTCCAGATCGATATTAGAGAGGAGGGTGTATCACGACCAATCTTCATTAGCAAAAATCTCCCAGAGGATGATAAACAAAAATTAATTCATCTTATTCGTGAATATATTGATGTCTTCGCCAGGAGTTACGAAGATATGCCGAGATTAGATCCTCAATTGCGACTCATATGCTTAACATCCTGCCGAATGCCAAGCTGGTCAAACAACAACAACGGCGATTCAAGCCCAAAATGATGGATGCAATTGATGATGAAGTTAAAAAGCTTATAGCTTGCAGTTTTATCAGAGAAGAACAACATCCTGACTGGGTAGCCAACGTTGTACCAGTTCTGAAGAAAACCGGAAAGGTTCGAGTTTGTATAGACTTTCGGGATCTCAATGATGCTTGCCCTAAAGACGAGTTCCCTCTCCCAATTACTGATGTCATGATCGACAATACATGTGGATTCGAATGAATTTCTTTCATCGATGGGTTTTCTGGATATAATCAAATCCGGATGAATCCTGAAGATGAGAAACATACTTCGTTTCGTACTCCTTATGGAATATACTGTTATATAGTCATGCCGTTTGGTCTTAAGAACACAGGTGCAACCTACCAGCAGGCTATGAGTACTATCTTTCGCGATCATCTACGAAAGATTGTCGAATGCTATGTTGACGATATTGCTGTCAAAAGTCGTTTCAAGGAAGATCACATTCAAGATTTAAGAACTATTTTCAATGCGCTAGCATCTTTTCTTTGAAAACTGAAGTGACTGTTCATTCATTCACTTTCTTTGGCTTATCATCCATCGGACATTTATTGTCTTTTGTTTTGAATAATGTGAATTCACGTTCTCTACACCTCTGAATTTCGATTATTTATATCAACAACTTGTCACGTCCTTTTTACATCTGATAAAGTTGTCTATTGAAATAACAGTATTGCTAAACTTTATATTCTGCCATGTCCATATTACCTCTGAGCAGATATAATGAATATTATTATTTTCTAAATCATGAAATATATCATGTCCAGTACCTCTGAATATATTTTATATTCTATTACTTATATCTGTAACTAGATATGCAACAAGTAATGGAACCACATAAAAAAGTTTTTACTATTTCTTTCTGCAAAAGAAAAATAAACATTGTAGAAAGAAACAATAAAATTTGCCCATTTTTACTCTGAAGGATAGATGATAAGTTCTGTAATTTGTTTCTTCAGAACTTGAATTCTTTCATCACGAGAATCTAGCACTCTCTGCCTAGCTTCAACTCGTCCTAATTCAGGATCGAATGGTTGTAGAGCAGCAGTTCGACGTTTTAGCTCTTTATTCTGAAGACGTTCAAATTCCTTCTTCTGATTCTTTAAAATCTCCACCTGATCAACAGCAGATTGGTATAATTGATTTTCTTGTTCTATGTTCTGCTCAGTAGTTTGGAGTTATGCCTGAAGTTGAGCAATTTTGGCTTTTAGATCAACAGCCTTTTTCTCTTCCTCTGTAGCCTTAGTCTTATGACTCTCAGCAACAACAGCTACATCAAAGATTTGAACGTCTAGCTCAGAGGACTGTCTAGTAAAAGCCAGCAGGAATGTTTCAAAATCAGCTTTACTAATTTCTGCTTCTTGAACCATGGTTTCATATTCCGTGTTTACTAGTGGCTCGATATCTCCTCCTTTCAGCTCCTTGTAAGCCTTAATTGAACTCTCTAGCTCATCCAAAATATGTTCCAAAAATGAAGCTTGAGCTTCATCTCCTTGACTACGGATGCCTTCAATCAAGAATATAGTGGGAGTTCTAACGGTACTAAAAGGGACATCTTCTCTCTCCATAACTCTATGAACTAAGGGCTCCAAAGACGTGAAGAAAACTCTTGTAAAAGAGGTCACCACAAATTTGTTAGCTGCTAGGACTCCTGGAGTAGCTACTATGTTTGCAGAAGTCTTCACAACTTTAGTAGGTGGAAGTTCTTCATCTGGAGCACTAATATGAGAAGAGCTTCCTTCTCCGGCTACAGTCCTAGTAGGTGCTTCTGCAAATCACATATGTCATTTTTGTGGATAACATATAATGCTAAAGATGCTATGACAAAATTGTTCACATTAGAAAATTTACCTGAGCTGAGTACATTATGAGGAGTCTCAATAGCTTTAACCGTTTCGGACTGAAGCTTAGACAGAGTCTCTGCGGACATGGTAGCCTGACTACTCCCTGCTCCCGATTCAGTCGGGGGTGGCAGAGTTACTGGAGTTTCATTTATTAATTCTGTTGCCACCTTAGACATTTTAGGCTGCTCAGTAGTTGTGGGTTCATTAACTTCAGAAAGATTGACATGTTCCTTATCATGAATCATATCCTCCTCGTCTTTAGCAAGTAAAGGATCTTCATCAACTGGGCTTTCTCGTGATGATGGTACATTCGCTAAAGCTTGTGTTTCTTTAGTAATATTGTCCCAATCCTCATCATAAGTTTCATCATCAAAATCGCAACCGTTCAATGCATCGATCACTGCCTTTCCTGAATGAGTAGATACTTGAGCTTGTGAAGTATCTTGTGGCTTGCTGTAGAAAGGAAGCTTTTGGACTCACGGGAGTTGGAGAGGGAATTGTTATCCCTGCTGCAGCCAGTACATTGGCAGGAACATTTACTGTCATAACGGTGATAGGTGGATGGACATCTTTTATAATAACCAATACAAGGAAAAGCAATTTAGATACATATCTCTGATAAAAATTAACAATGAGGATATTTCACAACTATGATATTACCTTCTTGAGACGGTTCTTCTTCAGCAATATCCAATTTTTTTCTAACTTCTTTGAGTATCGGTGCGTCTGGACCTGCAACAGCTTCATGATGATTACCCTCTGGGTCAATCAAGGAAGCAGAAGTTCCTCCTTCTGTAAACTTCCCCTGTTTCTGTATAGAAGAAGGGGTAATGTCCATCTTTCCAGAAGAAGAACTGAGAAGCAACTGTCTTGATTGAGAACGAGTTGTTCTCGTAGTCACTGGTTCATTGATAACCAGTGATGTTCTTTTCCTCTTCTTAGGAGCTCTTGGATAATTAGGAGGATTATCTCGTTGAGGAGAAGCTGTAATTTCCTTAGTCTCTCTCTTCTTCAAACCTTTAACATGGGATTTTTTTTTCTGTATCTTTATGGATATATCTAAAGGATCTTGAACTGGGTCAGCAAAATTCATTAAAATTGATGCCTCCAAGGGTACATCGGCAGGATCTCTGTCTTCTACATGCCGAAAAGACTGAAGAGTATGTTTTCCCTGTTTAATTCTCTTTTCAGTTGCGAAGCTATGTGCAGGATGGAAACTTTCAGCGAATGTGTTCGCTGAAGTATAGAAGTTTGCATATGAATATAACATACGCGGGCCTTGAGAAAGTTTATAAGGCATAGAAAAAATAGATTTTTGTGCCTCGGGTATTGTAATAATTCCAAGCCCTAGCCCCATCAATAAGATAACCCTCGGCCTGTAGGCAAGTGGTTCCATTTCCTACATGAAGCTGGTCATACCCGAACTGCCGTGCAAATCGACTCAGCAAATACGGTTCCAAATAGCATTCTTCTTCAAATCTATAGACCAAGTAAGAGGTCGGATTATCTGTAGAGGCATAGTATCATACCCTGAAGGGGGGCCAACACAGTGGAAATACTACCGATCCACGGTTCAAGGTAAATCGATATTTTGAAAGAGCAGTATATTTCCAGTGAGCATTAGCAAAATGCCCGATGAAGTGTCCATCAGCAGGTCCCATATCCGGGTTCATTAAACAGGGATGGTGTAGCAATAACCATCCGAACAAATAATTATATGGCATTTCAGTACGAGAAAAATTTGATCGACTATCCTTATCTTGCAGCATGGTATCTACAAAAGAACGCAATCCAGCGTTCAGGCGGCAGGTCATGGCTGATAGAAGATCCATCTTATATCCAAATACAAGACGTGTTGCAGCGAACAAAACACTCCGGTGGAATCTGTCAACCGTATTGGCTCCCGAAATTACAAAATGCTGTAGCCATAAAGATAGAAAGCCTGCCAGCTGGGCTTCTAGAGACATAGGTCTGTAACCCTGTCTAAGATAACTTTGAAGAACATCGCCAGCCTTGAACAGACCCGAGTCCTCAGTCAGGGTGACATCCCTATGATTATCTTTTTCCATCAATAATTGTATATCACTTCTATCAAAAGGTTCAAAGAAACGAGACGTACAGGCCTGACTGTCCAGTGACTTGTCCTTCCACACATGACCCAGGAACAGATATGGCATCCATTTTGTGATGTAGTAAGTACTCGCAGTGGCACTTTCGTAGTGGAGTCAGCAGATTTTATAGTGACACAGCAGCACTTGGAAAACTGTGATCATCTGGGGATTCTCCTTTTCTAGAGCATCTAATTCATTATTTGTGGGTACATATTCTTCATATGGGTTGTCACCCATCGGCAGACGAGAGATATATTCTATCTCGTTAAGAGCAAATCCTATTTCTCCATGAGGTGTCATGAAGGTCCCAGTGCTTTTGTTATATCTCTCTACTAAAGCCAAGAACATGTGAGGGTTTGGATGAATGCCATATACCATAGTACAGATGGAATTATAGAGGCCCAGATCAATGAGCCTGTCTTTGAATTCCTCCAAAATCCATATGGACAAGTTACTCCAACGCTTCATTCCAGGGTTTACCAGGCCTGTCATGCGCATAGCGCGGTCTGGATATCTTCCTTCAGCTTTTGCAAATATATTTGCAAAAATAGGTATTCTGACTGGAAGAAGCAGGGAAGAATCCTCATGAGGGATGCAGCTAGGCCTTAAACCTCTTAAATGTATGCTATATTTTTCAGAAGTGCTGTAAAAAAGGTCTTTGTTCTGTGGACTCACTTTATAACAGATCCGACCGACTCTTGCTTGTTGGAGAGGAGTCAAATTCCATGACATCCTTCTAGGATAGCTAGCAAAAGCATACTGGGATAATGCCATAGATCTTGATATTTTTGTTAGATGTATGGCATTGTTTCCCTTTAAGAAATATCTCGTCTCTTTTCTTGCCTTAGGTTGGGAGGTTTTTTTGATAGCATCCCCAAATAAAAAGGCAGGTTTTTTGTGGACTGTAGTATCCAAGCTCTGAAGAGGTTCACCGTTCATCAAGTTCAAAAGAGTTTGATTATCTTGATCTATGAGTAGAGTTCTTCGTGCTTCAGGGCCATCATATTGAGGGAAGGTTACATGAGACAAATTCTCTCTATACTCTGGGACGTTAAATGTTGAAGTAAACATTTCTGCATTCGGGTCTTCCCTGAGATTAAATACAAAGAGATATATGAACAAAAAATTAGAAGCAAAACAAATTGTATAACTTATTGAGTGGCACAGACATTCTGAGTTGTGCCACGTAATGTATTGCGCAAAGTCTAAGTTGCATAACATTCTGAGTTGCGCAACAATTCAAGTTGCGCCAAATGCTATTTTGCGCGAAACTCAAGTTGCGTGACATTTCAGGTTGCGCCAAATGCTGAGTTGCGCCTCAAATTTAGCTGTACAATATTTTAGATTTTACGCAAACAGCATGCGTGACACGGTTCATAAGAACGAACAGTATTCAAGAAAAAGGTGACCACATCCTAAGAAGGGGTGGCTAAAAGTTTGTGATACTCCACACTCTAAAAAGAGGGACACAAATCAATCATTGATGAAATCATCGCTCATAAATCGAATCGGCTCGCCCTTAATCAGCTTCCATTGCTGGGTTGGCTGTCTCTCGACGAGAAGAAGGAGACGCATATTATGGCACATGGGCAGGCAGAACACGAGTTGAAGGGGTGGCGATGGCCTTTCCTTTGTCAGCAGCAGTCCTTTTGGGGGCCATGTCGTCAAGAAGATGGTCGAAAAAAAGGGTTACAAAGTTATAAAACTTTTCTCAGAAGATTAAAAGTGAAAGTAAAGAATCACAGTAGAGTAAACGGAGTATTTATAGCCAGAAAGTCAGAATCCTAACAGTCATCCTGAATCGTGCATGATGAATCGTAATTGGTCATAACAGATTGCGCAAAACTAGCGCAACTTGACTCAGTCAAATTTTTTCTAAATTCAAAGTATTTCAAAACTTTGAAATATTTTTTAAGTTTTAAAAACTTTGAAGGGGGTCTTGTAGGGCCTAAAAATCAAGTTGTGCCCCGAATATACTAATCAGTGATCAAGTTGCACCTCAAAGATCAGGTTGCGCCACTGATATGAAGCTCGGAGAACAAGCTGTGCCACTGATCAGGGTGTGCCTGATATCAGACTGCGCCCAGTCTTATTGCACCAAAATCTACATAGTATCTGACACTTAATGGTCATCATTACCTGACAACACTGTCAACTGACACCACAGTGAACAAGGAAAATCTCTTTGAATCCCGTAAATTGTGCCGTTTAAGGGGAGTTGGTAGACAGCTGTCCTGTACACTTCATAAGTTATGCCTAGATGCAATCCAGACAAAATCTTTAGTTATGCCTAGGCGCAATCTGAATGACTTCAGCTCAAAAGCTGCCACGTGTCTAGTCACGGCTCAATCAGGCGCAGTTGACCAAAGCTCGCACAAACTGATGAAGTTGAGACAACTTGCATTCTAAAGCAGGATGACGTAGCACACATGCCACTAATCTCTCAAGACGTGTCTATTATCCTGTACATGACCACGCATATCTCAATCATATGATGCCACGTGTCTAAATACAGTTAGTACATGACTTAACAACTGAATAAAAGTTGACACAACAAGAGGTTGGCGTAACCCAATGTGGCGTAATCCAGCCTCGCGCACATCAGAATAACTGCTAGAACAGTTATTTCCTGAACTCTATAAATAGAGTTTCCAATCATTGTGAAATTATCAGATACATACGCACAGAGATCAAGAACTCTTGTAAAATTGTTGTTGCATTCTCCAGAGGCTACAGTCTTCAAGTTCACATAGTCCAAGGGATAAAGTGATCGTCTTCTGATCAGATTCCTACAGTTGTACTTTTCCAGAATTTATTGTACATTGTACTATTCTTTTCAAGTTTGGAATAAACTTTTTATTTTTTACAAACAGTTGGCTAAAGTGGTTAACTCACACTATTATCGATTTAATCCCTTCATTAACAAGACCCCCCACATTACTGTTGGGTTCCTTCCAAGGCCATAGTCGACACAGCTAATATATGAGGACTCCTGACGTATAAGTGACTACTGGAATGGAAGGAGAAAGGGAAAAGGATTACCAAGGGAAGAGATCGGAATGCCGAGCTTCGAGCCCACGGTACCGAGGAGGGTAGCAAGAATGGTGTTGCCTTGCACGACGGTCTCCTAGAAAGTTGACAGATGCCGGTGCACGTCTTCGATGGGCAAGGAAGCGGCCCGCTACGTATCGCACAACGCTTGGTCGCCGGAGGACGCTCACCTGGAATGAAAGGTACCGACGACAATGGCCTGTGAAGGGGGGTTTTGTGGACGATGTGTTGCCGACTTGTGGCGGCAAGGCTTAGGAGAATTAGGGTTAGAGAAGTGGAGAGAAGGTTATATATATATAGGAGGGCTGAGATAGGCTAGCCTGTACCAGCTGTGGGGGCTGCCAGGTCGTCATACGCCATGGCCAGCAGCCCCGACGCGCTACAGAGCGAGCACAGGTGTTTGCTCTCGACCTAGTGGGGAAGAGAGGAGAAAATCAGCCATGTCATCTTCCTGATGACATACATCATCTGCTCTCGCCATTGCTGATCCCTCCCCCGATTTGTCATACCTCTGTTTCCTTCCTATGGAAGATCCTCCACCGCCTAATTTTGAAGAAGTGCTCGCCAAATTTACCACCCTTTTCTCTCCCACAAGCACTAATGAGGATACCAACTCATCTTCTTCCTCCAGCAATCCTCAAGCGGATTGGAAACTTTATCTATTCTTCAAACCTCTGACCTACAAGATTTACCCACCTCATATCATCATCTCCATTATTTCCAAACTATGGAAAACTAAAGGTTCAGTCAAGGTATCAGAATATTTCGAAGGATCTTACTCTGCCAAATTTGATTCGGTGGAAGATCTAGAACTTGTCTACAACAACGGCCCTTGGAAGATCAACAATCATATGTTAATATTTGAAAGGTGCATTCCTAACAAGCCTCCCAAGGATTACCTATTCAATGAAAGTGAATTTTGGATCCAACTCCATGGTTTACTAGTCAATCTTCTGACAATGGAGTTTGTCTCCGCTGTTGCGTCAAGGATAGGCAAAATCATTCCGCCAATACCACAAGAAGCAAGTAAGTGGGTTCTATTCGGTCGAATCAGAGTCAAGATAGATATCTCAAAGCCTCTCCATTGTAGTATCAAGGTGCCTATGGGTAAAGACTTGGATTGTGATGTTCAAATCAAATATGAAAGACTCCCAAAATTCTGTCAATTTTGTGGATGCTTAGGCTACAGTGTTAACAAATACAGAACTCACAAAGACTACACCAACATGATTAATGACAGCTGGTCAGAGGATCAAAAAAAATCATATTCGCTCTCTCCTTGAGAAACGTCTTGATCTCTCAATCTGTGTCAACCATGCTGAAAGATTCAAATCCAAGCATCAAATCCGAAATTCCTTCCAAGGATCTCCTTCTACTACAAAGTTTTACACCCTTCCCAACAATCAACGAATCCCTCAATCCTCTGTTATCTCACCAAGGTCCATTGACCCTACTTCCTCTTCTTTTTCAACCACACACCCACCATCTACCATCGTTAACCCAATTCTGAAGGACCCAGTTTCTCCTATTACATCAATGGGGGCGGTTATCACTGAATCTCTGGCGACGGTTACAGTTAGAGCGTCGGAGGATTTTGGGAAGGAGACGAAGCAGTTACCGACCACTACTCCTACAAATTCGGGCTTACCCTGTTTTCCAAAAACTCCCTTATTAACTGCCAAAGCTCCATTACCTAATAACTCCAACTTTACTAAAGTTAGAGTTTTTGCAAGTCCATCCAATCCTATGAACCTCACCCAGATCACTTCACACTAGAGTCAGACATTACAAATCCATCTGAGATTTCTCATCCTGATACCACTATAGAAAACTCCCTTGCTTCTGATATCCCGCGCCACTCATCTCAACATATAGCAAATTCTACAAAGTCTCATGACAACATCCTTCCTATCCTCAACTCTAGTGAACCAATACTTCCTAATCATACTACTTTTTATCCTCTCTTTAATCATTCTTTTACTTCTCTTATCAATGCATTCACCCCTACCTCCTCTGCCCTAGCATCTGGAAGCAATACAGAGGAAGATATACCCAAGAGCATTTCCCTCTCCACAAAAAAGCCAAAAGATCCAGAATGGTTATATCTGACCCAGATACGGATACTAATTCTACAAGACCTTCTAAACGAGCCACATTACCCTCCAATGATGATGCAGGCGCGGCTGGCCTAGAACCGCCTCTTTTGATATGATCTTCTCATGGAATTGTCGGGGATTGAGGAATGACCCGACAATTCGAACTCTCAAGTCATTCCTCCGTGCATCTAAACCTAAAATCATATTTCTCTTTGAAAGTAGGTGCTTGTCAACAGCGGCAACTTCCATTGCTCAAAGTCTTGGCTTCAATCACTATGGTGCTATTTCCTCGATTGGTCTCTCTGGGGGTCTACTTCTCTGCTGGGATTCAAAGATGATGATTGATGTATTATCAGCTAATGCCAATTGTATTCATATATCTATTCAACAATTTAGATATTCTCAACCCTGGCATATCTTTTGTATATATGGGTCTCCTAATGTAGTTGATAGAGAATCATTCTGGATGCAGATGGAGTACAAAATTGCATCTATATCATATCCTTGGATCTGTATTAGTGACTCTAATAGTATCTCATCTACAGAGGAGAAGCATGGAGGAAACGCTTTCAACTACAACCATCACAAATTCTTTATTAATTGGTTTAATAGTGTTGCAGCAATGGGCATTGACTATCAAGGACCAGCCTATACTTGGAACAATAGAAGGAAATCTCCAAGTAATGTCGCGGAAAAACTAGACAGAGCAATGGTGGACACTCAATGGCGCTCTCTCTATCCAAAAGCAGGATTATTCACCTTTATAGTCTCAACAGCGATCACAACCCTATCCTTCTACTACTCAATATATCCTCCAAAATAAGCAAATTACCAATCTGCTTTGAAGCCACCTGGATCCTTCACGATGATTATCACCAATTTCTTCTTGACTCTTGGACTCAAACAAGATCAACTAATCTCCAAAGCAAACTGAGAAGTCTACTTCCTCGACTACGTACTTGGGGCAAATCTCGGCTTGATAATATTTCTAATGATATCAAATTTTACGAAGAAAGACTGCTGCATATCCAATCACAATAATCGACTGATATTATTCAAAGAGAAGAAAAAAGTGTTCAAATCATTCTCAACAAACTGCACCTACAGAAAGAACTTTATTGGAGGAAAAGATATAATGTATCATGGTTAAAGGAGGGAGACAAGAACACCAGATTCTTTCATTTATCTGCAACCACAAGGATGAGTAGGAACACCATTCACAGTATCCAGAAAATTAATGGAGAGTATGCTACTGATCATTAGGACATTGCTGACACCTTTGTTAATCATTTCTCTATATTATTTCAAAATGTAGAATCCTCTCCTGTTCTCGCACATATTTTGGCAGAACTTCCTCGAGTATCGGATGAGAAGAACAAGTCACTATGTCTAATCCCTGAAGCGGAAGAAATCAAAGCTACTATCATGAATATGAGCTCTTACAAATCTCCAGGCCCAGATGGATTTCCTGCCGTCTTTTATCAACGGAGTTGGAAGCTTTTAAAAGATGAGGTAACAACTCTTATTCAACAGTTCTTCAAAACCAACCCTCTCAACCATACTCACATAGATCTTATTCCCAAAGTCCACCAACCCTCTACTCCTGCTGACTACCGACCAATTTCTCTGTGCAACATCCTTTATAAGATCATCACCAAAATCCTTGCTAATAGACTGCGTCCCCTTCTTAACAAATTAATCAGCTCCTTTCAGAACGCCTTTGTCCCTGGACGGTTCATTGGTGATAACATTGTCATTGCCCAAGAACTTTTCCATTCTATATTGAATCATAGTCCAACCAACAGTTCATTTGCTTTAAAATTGGACATGTCTAAGGCCTATGATCGGCTTGATTGGGGTATTATCAATCATGCTCTTTTTGGGTTTGGGATTAGTGATGTTTCTCATAAACTCATCATGCAATGTGTCACCACGTCATCTTTTGCCATTCTTGTCAATGGAGAACCCTCAAAAACTTTTATTCCACATCAAGGTATCCGTCAAGGCTGTCCCCCTTTCCTTTTGTCTATTCATCATGAGTATAGAGATCCTATCTACATTTATCAACATCATGGATAGAAACTTGCTTTATGACAGTATCAAACTACCTAATTCTCCAATCCATTATTCTCATTTAGCTTTTGCGGATGATCTCATCATCTTTGGTAAATGTTCTCTCCACAATACTAGTCAGGTTAAAATCATACTAACATTTGAACGTTGGTCTGGACAACGTATAAACTTTGATAAATCTTCCATGTTCTTCTCCAAAAGAACAGACTTTATCATGAGACAACTTTATCTTCATATATTGGGAGTCAAATTAATGAGCAAATCTGACAAATACCTTGGTTACCTTCTTCTCCAATCCAAGAACAGAACAACCACCTACTCTAACCTAATTGCTTCTACCTCTTTCCGTCTTCAAGGTTGGAAAAGAAACTGTTTATCTCATGCTGGTCGAACGGTCCTTATTAAATCCACACTAGCCTGTATTCCAACTTATATCTATCTTCTTATCATGTCCCCAAAAAGGTTACAAACAAACTTACCAACTTTTAAAGAGATTTTTGGTGGGGCTCAGTTGAAAATAGGAAAATCCATTATACTTCTTGGTCGGATATAACAAAGCCTAAGTACCAAAGCGGTTTAGGCATTCGAGATCCTTACATCACCAACCTATCCCTATTGCTCAAATTAGCATGGAGATTTCTTACAGACTCTACTTCAGTTTGGGTGTCTCTATTAGAGAACAAATACCTCAAAAATATATTATTCTGGACAGTTACTCCATCCACTTCATCGTCTAGCATATGGATCTGTATCCTGCATATCAAAGACTTCCTCTTTGACAACGTGGTTTGGTCAGTAGGTGATGGGTCCAAAATATGTATTTGGACTGACACTTGGGTCCAAAATTTGCCACATTCCAAGGTGCATGGTTACCAATTTGCTTCTAATTGGGTTCAGAAGGTGAGTGATCTCATTAATAGAGATATTCTCTGTTGGAAGGGAAATCTCATTCATATTCTCTTCCCCTCGGATCAAGCTGCAGCCATTTTGAAGATCCCTCTATCACGAAATTGTATGATGGACCAATAGGTGTGGAAGCATACTAATGACGGAGTTCTTACCACTAAATCAGCATACCGAGTTATCCATGATCAACTTACTATGGGCGAGAGAAGAACTAATGATCTCAGATTCAAGGAGTGGAGCAAACTTTGGTCCATCCACAATATTTGTCCCAGAGTTCAACTATTTATCTGGAGAGTTATCACCAATTCTCTTCCGACCAATGTGAATATCCACAGACGTATCGATCATGTTGATGATACTTGTCCAATCTGCAAGGTACGTCCAGAAACTCTTGATTATTTAACTCTTTACTGTCCTATTACAGGTACATCTTGGCAATATCATCTACTTCTAGAAAATGAAATTCAGAATACAACTTCAGTATCAACTTTTATCAATGACTTGCTCGTTGAGGGAGATCAAAACAAAGTATCACATGCTTTCTATCATCTATGGTTCATCTGGAAGGCGAGAAACAAAGTTATGTTTAAGCAAAAATTACCATGTGGGAGAAACATCTTTGATGAAGCCGTCAACATGAAGATCAAATATGAAGCTCTCAATACTAAAGATTCTGATACTACCACAACAAGGTTATCATTCGAGACTCATCACACTGGATCCCTCTTCTGCCAAACATATGGAAGATCAATTATGATGGCTCATACTTAGATGGGAGGATAGCTGCTGCTGCTATCCTCCGAGACTCGAATGGCAAATTTTATAGAGCCCTGTCCAAATCACAAGAAGGCGGGACACCATTAGAAGCAGAAGCTTTGTGCATAAGACTTGCCATGGATATCTGCAATTCGGCACATCTTATTCAAGTGATCATTAAAGGGGACTGCAGACCACTTATTGATGCTATCAACAATAACGAATCATCCCATCTATGGCGAGCTAGACACACTATTGAAGATGCAATGAGAGCAATCACTTCTACTGCTGGATTATCCTTTTTCTATGTCAATAGAAGTACAAATTATTGTGCTCACTATTTAGCTTCTGATACTCTTCTTATTGGACATTGTAATCAGCTTCTCTATTACGTTGATACCCCTCATTGTATTTTAAATCATGTTCTTCAAGACATGATTTCTGTACCTATTTAATCCAGTAATGCAATTAGCTTTAAAAAAACCTAGCAGGAAAGAGAGTGAACAATACTCTCTAGTGAGTCATTGAGTTTAAATGTTTGGGTTATCGGGTTTGGGTCGGGTTTGTAGTGCCCGACCCGACCCGGGTTCTTATTAGGGGTGATGGGCCTGCTGTGGTTTGGGCTCAGTTTAAAAAGGCAAGATGACTTTGATTTAGCCTAGGAATAATATTTAGAAACGAGAACGCTCTCAAAATTGTATATACCATTATATATACACTCTGACATATAATTACAGTATTTCTATTATATAAGTATATACATATATAGCCTCAATCTTTAAATACATATAAATACTCTCAATATATATATATATATATATATATATATATATATATATATATATATATATATATATATATATTTTTTTTTTTTTATATATATATATATATCATAATGAGATGGCTCTCTCATTCCCCTTCTGCTCTCTCCCGCGGGACCCTCCCCTCTGTCGCTAGCCGATGGCCGGCAGGTTTTCCCCCTCCCTCCTCTCCTCAGCCCCCCTCTCGGCCCATGAACCTTCCTCCAGACCTGCTCGCCTTCGTCGGGATCTCCCTCCCATCGATCTCATCACCGGCCCCCGCCGTCCCCGCCACCGCCATCCCTCCTCAGCCGCGATTCCTCCTCCCCTTCCATCCTTCCCTCACCGGCATTTTCGCTACGCCATCCCCTTTCGAATCCTCCTCTGTCTTCATCCATCCCCCGGCAGTTTTTCCTTCCTGGCGGCTGCGAGCGGCGCTCCGGTTGCCGATCCAGTCGGAGCCCCCGTCAGCGTCCCCGAACTCGTCTTCCCCCCTCTCCCCCTCAGTGTTGGGGCTCTGCGCGGGTGCTCCATCATCTGTACGAACCTCAGGTTTGCTGTTTTTCTCGCCTCGCCTCGTATCCTGTTCTTCATGAGGGAGGTTTAGCAGTGGGTGCGCATGGCCCACGTCTTTTTCAGGCGCATGGCCCCCCCACTCGCTTGGGCGAATGGTCCTCGTCCCCGAGTGCTTGGACCGTTCCCTCACCAGGCACTTGGCCTGCTGGCGTATGGCTTCCGTCGGCGTCGTCGGGCGCATGGCATCTCCCCTTCCTCGGGTGTATGGCCCCTCTCCTTGGAGGGGGGCGCATGGCCCCAGCCATCGGTCGTAGGCGCATGGCTCTCCCCTTGTGGGCGTATGGCAGTCTTCACCCTCGCCTATCCCCCGTCTGTGGACGCATGGCCAGTTTCTCCTTCCGTGGGCACATGGTCTTTCCCCTCCCTCCCCTCCCGCCGTGGGCGCATGGCCCCCTCCCCCCTCCTTTCAGACTCGTCGGGCACCGTCCTCTTTTCAGTTGCAGGGGTTTTTGGCCCCTCGGGCGCTTTGCCCCCCTCGAGCGTCAGCGCCCCTTCGCCGCTCCCAGGGCCCGAGGTAGCGAGCGTCCCTCCCCCCTCCTCTCTTGGGACCGCTCTCTGCTCCTGGTCGCGTGCTCCCGACGAACCTTCTAGCTTTTGGCCCCCTCCTGGGGGAGCATATCCTCCGGTCTGTGCCTCCTTCTGTTGCAGCAGCCCCTCCCCCTCCGGCGGGTCGCCCTCCTCTTCCCACTGCTCATCTTTCCCGTGACCAGAGCTCGGCACCATCTTCCAGGCCGGCTGTTGCTCATCTCCCCCTACCCCCCTCCGTGTCCCCACCCCTTAGCGGTGCCATGTATTCTGTGTCCTCGTCAGGTGCCCCGTCACCTTCCTATGCCGATAAGCTGCGTCCGGACCGTACAGCCAAGAAGGGTGGCCTCTTCCCCGACGTCCCGCTCCCGGAAGTTATGTACCCCTCGTATTTCCCCGTGGCCAAGGTCCCCTTTTTCGCTCAGGAACTGTCTTCTTTATCCTCATCCTTCCCTCACACTTTCGTCCTTAAATTTTATAACGGATGCCCGAAGCTTGATCGTGTTAAGGAAGTTATTCTCAGTTGGCGGCGGTCCGCGGATTACAGGGTCGCACCCTTGGACCCTTAGCATATCTTGCTGCACCATTTCTCCGAGATTGATCACAAGATCGTGTGGTCTAAGGGCACAAGTAGGGTGTACTCCCACCTTATGAAGATTATCAGGTGGTCTCCGGACTTTAACACCAAAGAAGATTCAGCGAAGGTCGTGGCCTGGGTGACCCTCCCAAACCTTCTCCTCATCTGCTTCGTTCCTGCGGCCCTCAGACGGATCGCCAACTCTTTCGGGACCTACGTGGCCACCGCAGAAGAAACTAGCAACCTCACTAAAGCTCACTATGTCAAGATATGTGTGGAACTAGACCTCACCAATGAGCCCCCCAATCACATCTTCCCTGAGCTGGAAAACTAGATGCACAACCAACGAATATTCTACGACAACCACATCATTTTCTGTAAACACTGCCATCTGCGAGGACACCTGGCAGAACACTGTTTCTGTCTGCACCCCGAGCTCAAGAGGAATAGCGCCCGTAAAGACGATCCTAGTAAGGGCGGCAATCATAAACAGTCGCAGCCCCCTACTGCTTCTGCTCTCAAACACCTACGTTAGGTTCGACGACCACGAAGGCACGCCAGTCAAGGTTTTCTCCCCTGGCACAGATACGGGCCACAGCACCTCTACATCCCTACACCTTTCCAATAAGTTCCATGTCCTGGATTCGGAAACCACCGAGCCCTCGCAGGCTATTGTCATCTTTGAGGACCCTCACAAGCCCAGGGAATAATCCTCCGAGATGGCAACACCCAGTGATATCCCCTTAGATGCTGGCACGGATGCCTTTCAAGACCTCATATCTGTCCCTACCGAGCCCTCTGTTAGCTACCAACCGGGCGTTGTGATCACTGTAGATGAAGCTCTTGCGATCCTGGGTCCAGAGCAGGTCCTGAGAGGTCAACAGGTCATGGCCGTAGGATTCTCCCTCCAGTCAGCCGGAGAGCAATCAGGATGCATAGAAGATACCCTCATTATACCCACCGGCGAGGCCATCCTGGACTCCGCGGGAGAAAGGATCGTACCCACAACGGACTACCACTCCACCGAAGCTCAGGACCCTATCTGTGACAAGTCATCGGCCACTTTGGCACCTACCTATCCCAAAAATAATGATAGTACAACAGCCACAGAGCTGTCAATTATACGCACAAGATCTGCAGCCAAGCGGATTAAAAATTCCCCCAACTATAGCATTAATGCTTAACATCCTTTCCAAGAATGTTTGTGGTCTGGCAAACAAACAAACCAAGAGGCGGCTTACTGCCCTCAAAAAACTTCACAAGATTGACATTTTGATCATTCTCGAACCCAAGATCCCCCCCAAAAAATCAAATCCATCCAGCTTCAATTAGGTTTCCACAACGCCATAGCAGGCAACCACGACATTTGGATCCTCATCTCGTCGAATGTTCAGATCGGAGTTATCCAGGATTCTAGACAGGTTCTCTCGTGTTGGATAAAGCATCCCTACCTTCCGAAATGTGCCATTCTGTCTGCAGTTCACGGCAGTTGTGACATTAATGAACGCAAACAGCTTTGGAACGACCTCCTTGACACCCACTTCGACCATATCAACCTCCCTTGGCTTTGTATTGGGGACTTTAATGCCATCACTTGTAGAGAGGAGAAGTTCGGTGGCAGTCCGCCTCCACCCATGGCCATGCATGACTTCAACAACTTCATCTTTATTGCCAACCTTTCCTCGCTCCAGTTCTCAGTTAATGCGTTCACCTGATGTAACATGCAGGAAGGCGATCGTCGGTAATATTCCCATCTGGATAGGGCACTCACAAACACCCTCTGGCATAAAATGGGTATCAGTTCTAGACTCTCTCATCTAAACGCTAGCGAGTCCGATCACGCTCCCGTGCTGGTTGAAATAAAAAACTTCTCCAACCAGATTAAAAAGAACTTCCAGTTCCTTGACATCTGGAGCGAATACCCTCAATTCAAGAACGTTGTTACGGAAGCATGGAATCATGCGGACGATATTGACCTACTGATCAAGGTTGCCAGCAAGCTTAAGGCGACGAGGAAGGCCCTTGCGGCTTGGAGCAAACAGGCATACGGAGATATTTTTTAAGCGGTTCGCTTTGCCGAAGATGACGTCACTCGCGTAGAGGCACTCTTTACGATAGATCGGTTGCCAGCAGCCAGGATCGCCCTTAACCTCACCAAAGTCATTCTCAAATTTTGGCTGAAAGTGGAAACAAAATTTTGGAAACAGAAAGCGAGACTGAAATGGGACAACGAGGGTGACAAAAACATGGCCTACTTCCACGCCTGTGCCAACGGTCACAAGCAGAAACTGACCCTTCACCAGATCACCGATGATTCAGGTAACATCATCAGTAACCAGCGGGATATCCAGGCGGCTGCTGCTGAATTTTACTCTCAGCTGTTCACCAAACAAAGGGTTCACAGAGACAATAACCTTCTGGCTGAGATCCCCCGCCTCGTCGATGACAACGACAACATACAGCTAGAGCTCCTTCTGTCCGAGAAGGAGATTAAAGACGCGGTATGGGCCCTAGACGCCCAGAGTGCGCCTGGACCTGACGGATTCTCGGGGGTCTTTTTTTGAGAATGCTGGGACATTATCAAGAAGGACATCCATGAAGCGGTCATCGCTTTCTTTCAGGGAGCGACTTACTCGAGAGCCATATCCTCCGCCAACCTGATCCGCATCCCCAAAAAAGATAACCCTGAGACCTTTCGTGATTTCTGCCCCATCAGCCTGTGTACCTTCACTAATAAGATCATATCCAAGATCATCGCATCTCGTATGTCTGATTTGCTACCCAAGATCATCTCTGAGGAGCAAAGTGGCTTCGTCCGAGGGAGAAACATCAAAGATAACATTATGCTAGCACAGGAGCTCATCACCTGCATGAAATTTCCTGCTAGAGGTGGCAACATCGCGATCAAACTGGACATGGAGAAAGCTTATGACAGGCTCGATTGACAATTCATGATCTGGGTTTTCAGGGCCTTCGGTTTTTCAGAAACTTAGAACAATATAGTATGAAGATCGATTATCAACTCGTGGTTCTCCACGGTTATCAACGGTCAAGCCGGCGGTTTCTTCAATTCAAGCCGGGGTGTCAGGTAAGGAGACCCCTTATCGTCCACCGTCTTCATCATCATGGTGGACGATTTGAACAGAAATCTGAACAAGATGGTTAGCACCCCAAACTTCCAGCATTTTTATACCGCCAGCGGCTGCCCGATCATTACCCACCTTGTATATGCTGACGATATCCTCATCTTCACATCCGGGGATGTCGGATCGATTAATGTGGTCCTCAACACCCTCCAGAGATATTCTTCCTGCTCCGGGCAGAAGGTCAACCCCGCCAAGAGTGTCATATACGCACACCACAACATAAGGAGAGAGAGCGTGGCTAACATTTCCAACATCACCTCCTTCTCCATTGAACACCCTCCGTTCCTATACCTTGGATGTCCCTTAGTGTATGGTAGATCTAACGCAGGCATTTTTGAAGGGCTGATTAACAAAATCAAGAGAAAGCTGGAGGGGTGGCATAATGCTACTTTATCCCCAGGCGGTAAGATGACCCTCATCAACCATGTGCTCACATCTATTCCTATATATACCCTAGCAGCATGCCCCCTCCAAAAAAAAGGTGATCCGCTTGATTGAAAGCATTCTATGCGACTTCTTTTGGGGACACAGCGGCGGCAACATAAAGCATCATTGGGCAAGTTGGGACACCATTGCTAGGCCTACCGAGGAAGGAGGTATGGGATTTGCCAGACTCTCTCACATTGTTCACGCTTTCTCGATGAAGCTGTGATGGAAGCTTCGGACGAGTCAGAATTCATGGGCTAGATTCATGAAAGCCAGATACTTCAAGCACACTTATCCATCTCATGCCATCCCCAACAGCAGATCATCGGCGGCGTGGCGGCGCATCCTAATCGAGCGTACTATGGCCGAATCGGTAATTCGCCTACATTTGGGCAATGGAGAATCAGCGACCTTTCTTGAACATTGGGCTGGGGAAACCTTGCTCCCCAACCACACGACGGGCCGAGGGAACATCAAGATCAGGGATTTATGGGATTTCTTCGGTAACGATTGGGATTGGGGCAGGATCCACAATTGGGCCGACGATGAGGCTGAAGAATATATCCGTTAGCATGGCCTGAAGATAGACAACGAAGCAGATGAGCTACGATGGTCAGCTGATCCCTCGGAAGGCTTCTCTGTGAGCTCGGCCAGACAAGTAGCCCGTGGTCGTGGAATGCCATCACAGATCAACGTCGCTTTCTGGCAAACATACATCACAAAGAAGTGGTCTATCCTTATTTAGAGAGCCTATCGTAAGAAGTTACCCACCGACGAAAATCTGCACACTATAGGATTCAGCTTAGCATCTTCCTGCAACTGCTGTTTAGAGTGTCAGACGAAAATAGTAGACCACATCTTTTGTCAGGGGAAATTACCTGCCAAGGTCTGGAGAGTGCTATCTCAGCGGTGCAGAAGGGCTCAGGGAGATGGGTGCTTCAATGACCTCTTGGTTGGCTGGGCCTTCGCCTCCCACGGTCACCTGATCGTAGCGGCTGCTGCTAATTGGTCATTTGAAAGAATCGTAACAAGACGAGATATGAGGACTACCAGTACAACGTCGAGCAGATCATTAGGGATGTCACCAGGCAGTGCCGTAAGATCAGGGGCATCTGTTCTCATGGGCAGACAGGATTTCGTGTTTCTCTTCTCTCCTAACCTTCGGTGTTCAGGTTTTGTTGGTATGCTTGTATAGGCGTCGGCATTTTGTACCTAGGGGTATACTTGTACAGGCTTCGGCATTTTGAGCCTTGTTTGAATAAATTGGGGTGTTTTTTAATATATATATATATATATATATATTAAAAATATATATATATATATATATAAATATATATATATATATATATATATATATATATATATATATATATATATATATATATATTTTTAATATATATATATATATATATATATATATATATATATATATATATATATATATATATATATATATATATATACTCTAAATATTACTTATACTCTTGATATATATATATATATATATATATATATATATATATATATATATATATATATATATATATATATAAATTATATATATATATATATATATATATATATATATATATATACATACATATATATATATATATATATATATATATATATATATATATATATATACATACATATATATATATATATATATATATATATATATATATACATACATGTATATATATATAAAATATATATATATATATATATATATATATATATATATATATATATATATATATATATATATATATACATATATATATATTTTTTGTTTATATATACATATATATATATATATATATATATATATATATATATATATATATATATATATATATATATATATATATATATATATATATATCAGGAGTATAAGTAATATTTAGAGTATATATATATATATATATATATATATATATATATATATATATATATATATATATATATATATATATATATATATATATATATGCCAAACGAGGCCCAAGGGTTTCAGTACTCAAAGGCCACGTTTGGTTCGCGGAATCTCCTGGTTGGACGATCGCAAGTGACCGCTTCCATCTCCAGTAAGGTGAGATCTTGATGAGTCTTCGTCGGTGAAGATCGTCTTTCTCGACAAGTCTTCATCAACGAAGATCGTTTTAATCTCCTGGATTCCTTCTTCGGGAAGATCGTCTTCCTCGACGAGTCTTCATCATCGCTCGAAGCCTCCAAATATATTTTGAAGCCAATCAAGTCGACTTAATCGAGATATTTTTAGTCAAGCTGGTGTAACAATTGGAGTTGGAATTCAGACTGATGCATCCATCAATCCTGGGAATTGTGGTGGTCCTTTGCTTGACTCGAAAGAATATATGATTGGGATAAATATATCAATATTTACTCAGACAGGTACATCTGCTGGTGTGGGCTTACCTATTCCATCTTCAACTGTTCTTAAGATAGTTCCATAGTTGATTAAGTTTGGCAAAGTATATACTACAAGCAGCTCCTTGGCTCGAGGCATTCGTCGACCAGTTGCAAGGTTGTGAGCTGGAGAGCTTAGTTGTTGAACCAGAACGTGCTGTCCATTGTACCAAGTGACTCACATGAAGCTCAAGTACATTTCGCGCTGACATGGTCCACTAGTTCCCACCTCTACCATTTTTCTGGCAATAAACAGTACATGAACAGCTGAATTCTTTTTGGTATAAGAATTAGAGGAATTCTGTAGACAATATCTTGTACTAGGATTCCGGCTACACACCTAGGAAGCACCGACTCATTTGAAGCTCTTCTAGTATATAGAGCTTTTGCTTTGGTAGTGAGAAAGTGACTTTTAATTTTGTAGTGAGAGAGTGACTTTTAATTTTGTACTGAGAAAGTACTTTTAGCTCTGAATCTTGTAGTGAGAAAATGACTTTTGTTCTTGGAAATCTTATTGGATGACTTTGCCCTTGGAAAATATATATATATATATATATATATATATTAAATTAGGGTTTTTTTAGTAATAATAGCAATAAAGGAGGGGGGTTTACTTGCACTTGGGTTGGGTGGCTTGGGTTAGATTGGGTTTGGT
The DNA here is from genome assembly GCA_029216955.1 of Iris pallida. Classification (NCBI taxonomy): domain Eukaryota; kingdom Viridiplantae; phylum Streptophyta; class Magnoliopsida; order Asparagales; family Iridaceae; genus Iris; species Iris pallida. The sequence continues at coordinate 6,522,483 of JANAVB010015400.1, read as the reverse complement.
ATGATCATGACTATAATTTAGATCAATTATGATTATTGATGAAATAATAGCATGCGGGAGCTCAACTGGATGGTATGCAAGTGACACGTGCGTATTAGACTCAAAATAGATCAAAAGCATATATTGGGTCGATTTGTTTGGATCGATGTTGAGCCCTAAAATTTAATTGGAAGTTAGGTCAAGTTTTACTGTAGATGGTCAAATGGCCTAAATTAGCCAGAAAGTTGTGCGATGCAAATAAAATACAAGGGAAGTTTGTGTGGGACATGATATATCACAATAATAATAATCTTGTCTACTACAAAACTCATGAAGGAAGTTTTCAGAGATTGACATTCCTGGCGCTCCAAAAATTAAAGTCACGGAAAGGTACATTTAATGATCAAAACTAAATATAATAAAATATTTATTGAACAAAACTCATTTAAAAAAATTCAAAAGAAGCCAAAAATCCAGGGGGCTTACATTCTACCTACCTTAGAAAATTTTGTCCTCAAAATTACACTAAGGCGTAGTATAAAAGGATACAAGATTAATATCTTAAAGGAGTCCAGTACGATTAGTCGTATATGGTTCGTGTGGGACGTCGATGCCACTGGTATCTTGTGCTAGGGTATACTAAACTCTCAACTTATAAATGCAAGAACCAACTTTGGTCGCGATTCTACTAGTAAGATTTTTGGGTTAGCATATTTCCAAAAGGAAAATACAAGAATTTACGTATTACAAACTGCAATAATCTAAGAAAACCTAGGTACTATCACTCTACTATTGCTCAATAACTTTATAAGGGAGTTATTATCATTTCAATGCTACTCCTATATGGGTCAAGGTTTCAACATGTTAGAAGAATTTGGCTCAGTCGGACATAACTAGAGCGAGGTGGCATAGAGGGGTTTATAATTGCATAAGAAGGAGACAAGTTTGAGAGAATCCCAACAGAGAAGTTACAGGTTATGGTAAGGAGACTTTCGATAAGTTCAAGGAGTAATTTTTACTTGAATAAGGCACGACTAAGTAGGCACTTAGTCAAGAAATTCTGGAAAGAATGCTGCCTAGAAATATGGATATTAGGCATAAGAGAAATAAAATCATGGATTGATCAAAGCATAGCTAAGGAAAAATAGGGTCTTCGTAATCGCATAATCTAGAATGATTTATATTGCTAATCACGAAGCCGTGATTTGCGAACATAGAGACAAGGAGGAAAAGAATAGTGATGCGTCTAAAACATCTTTCGGTCACTTAGAATAATCTGATAATGGAACAAGCTGAAGAAACTGTAAACCAGTTCGTACTTTGATTTAGCCTATCTATCGAGTTTCTAGGATAACACATGATTCCTTATATACGACTAGCCTAATCTTAACCCATAATCTAATTAATAGTATTTGAAGGTCTTCTGCCTTATCACTTTTTTGCTAGTACTCTCCATGATCTAGCCTTCTTAATTATAACTTTCACTAACACAATATCAAGCTCCTCCTAACGTAATCTGCCAAGGTCTTCAAATGTCCAAGATTCTCGAAATTCAACAAAGCATTTAACTCTTAAGTTTTCTTCCGTCTATGGAACATCTTTATCTCAGAAATTTATCATCCACTGGTGACGGCCTCGTCGAGGGCGCCGAACATAACGGCCTCGGCCTCCTTCCAGGCCTCGGCCATGGAAGGGTTGGAGGGAACGCTGGAGACGGCCTTGGGGAGGTAGGTATGCTCCCCGAGGCCGGACCTCTTGAGAATCTTCCTCTGGAACTCGAGGTTCTCTTGGGTGAAGGAGCCGGTGAGGGCGGACTTTTCGACGAACACCTTGCGGGTAACCTTGCGGGACTCGTCGGGCTTGCAGTAGGAGAAGTCGACGAGGTAGATGGGACGGGGGCGGGTGAGAAAGTAGAGGGTGGAGAGGAAGACAAGGAGGGAGGAGCAGACGAGGACGGAGATGAGGTTGTAGCGTAGCTGCTCCCATAGGTCGAGGATGTCGTCGCGGGAGAAGCTCGACAGCTGGGCCGCCGTGCCGATCAAGAAAGGGATCAGCAGGAGGTAGGCCCGATGGTTCACCACGTGGTGGTACCCGAGCTTCACATACTTGAGCTTCACCGATTGCTTGAAGTCCGGGAGCACCGTCTTCGCCATGGTTCGATTTGTTTTTTTGTTCCCTTTCAAAAAAAAGAGCTAGCAGAAACACTGCTTCTGGGTTACGCCCTGGCTGGCTGTCCCTTATATAATTTTATTTTGAGAGAGAGTGAGTGGTGGGCTTTAGAGAACGCGTTGTTTGAAACGCTGGCCGACTTTGACTCGATTTCTCCCCCTCTCCTCATTTTCTTTCTTCAGCAATTAGGGGTGAGCAGAATACGGGTTTCACCCAAAAACCAAACCGATCCGATCCGTTTAGGCGAAACGGATCGGTTTTGAAAACGAACGGTCAGGTTACGGTTTGGGAAAATTCAAATTTCGGGTCTCGGATCGGTTCGCAATTTTGGGTTTTTTGACCCGAACCGATCCGAAAATCGAATTACATGGGGCAATTACCAATTTGCCCTCGGTATTATATATATCAACCCACCCCGGCTATTTCTCTCTTCTGATATTATTTTCGGCCGCCCCTTTAAAGCTAGGGTTTGCTCTCCCTCCCCCCGAGCGATCCCCTTCTGTTCCTGCTCCTAAAAACTAGGGTTTGCTCTCCCTCCCGAGCGATCCCCTTTTGTTCCCGCTCCTAAAAACTAGGGTTTGCTCTCCCCGTCTCCTGACTCCAGTGGAGATTAGGGTTTGCTCTCCCCGTCTACGATCCCCTCCTCTCTGAGACTCTCACTCTGATTCTCCACTGGAGACTAGGATTTCTACAGGTCCGAGTGGACAGATCTGAGCTACATCTACAGGTAAATTTTTTTACTTAGATCTACTTAAAGAATCTATGTTATATTTCTGTTTTTAATTTTTATTAATTTTTGTTGTGCAGATCTATTTTTTTGGACCATATTCTCGCTTTAGGGGGCTCGATCTCTCGGATTTCTGCATATTGGAGTGAACACTACAAAATTACTGGTATAATACTATTATCTCTCTTTAACTTTCTTGTTTTTTCTTGTTTAGCAAAAAAAATTCATGCTGGGAGGGAAAAATTGCAATCTTGTTGACTATTGAACACTACACTTAGACTCTGTGGACACTTAGACTCTTAGACTCTGGTACAAAATTACTCCACACACTTAGACTCTGTGAACACTACACTCTTGTTGACTGTTGAGTTGTTGTTTGTTATTTGGCAAAAATGCTTGCATGAAAGAAAATGGTTGGGAAAAAATGGTTGGGAAAAAATGTTTGTTATTTTCTGGAAGAAATGGTTGGGAAAAAATGCTTGCATGAAAGAAAATGGTTGCAGGAAAAAAAATGCTTGCAGGGAAAAAATTGCTTGCTTGCAGGGAAAAAAATGCTTGCATGAAAGAAAATGGTTGCAGGGAAAAAATTGCTTGTAGGGAAAAAATTGCTTGCTTGCAGGGAAAAAAAATGCTTGAGTTGTTTCTGTTTTCGTAATGTCCATAAAATGTGCTTGTTGTTTCTGTCTTCGTTTAATGTGCGTAAAATGTTTTATGGTTAAGCAAATTAGTTTTTTTGTTAGCAATTAATTAACACATAGCAGTTAGCAGTAGGATTTGGGCTTTTTGCAAGTAAAATTACATTTTGTGATGTTTACTAGGTAGCACGCACGAAACCAATCAATGGCAACATTATCATATTCATGCAATGGGACTTTCTGTGGGACTTTCTGTAGGACTTTCTGTGGGAGTGGGACTTCTGGACTTAGTTACATTTTGGTGGTATAATCTAGGGCTAGTATGATGGTTGTATAATCATTTAGTATGATACACTTCTGGACTTTCTGTGGGACTATTTTTACTCTGCTAGACTGCTACTCTATTGATGGTTGTATAGTCCTTCATGCTCTATGTTCGGATGTTCCTGCAACTCTATTGATGATGGTGGTATAATCTGGGACTTCTGGACTTTTTACTTTTGTTGTCTTTCTTTTCTGTAGCCTGTACAGTATGTATGCAGTGTGCAGAGTCAATTATTGCAGCCATTGAGGAATGAGGACTTTGGCGAGGCATATATTATAAATGCTTGCAATGGCGAGGCACTCGTTGCAGCCATTGTCGAGAAGTCTGCATACAACCATTGATGATGATGGCTTGTTTATTTATTAATGCTAGTTTATTTATTGTTTATTCTCTAAAATTTTACTAACATATTTACTTAGAAAGTGGCAATGATGATTAGGGCTTGAGAAAGTGCAATTGATACTACATGGTATCATACTATGATGCATAAATAAGCCATCTGAGCCACTTTTTTTTTTCTTTTTTCTACTTCCTCTTTTTTTGGGTGCAGGACATTTGAATAGTTGATTTTGTGTTAAGAAAGCGGCATCAGTGGCATGGACCTTCATCTGTAAACATGCAAATGAAATCTGCTTAAATTGTAATATTTGCTTGAATTGGCCTCACTGGCATTGTATTGGAATACTTGCTTTAATTGTATATTTGCTTGAATTGTATAGTGTATACTTGTTTGAATTGTTAAAGTTGGCACCAGAAATTGTATATTTGTGAAATGTGAACTCTGTAAGTCCGTGCTTGAGCTGGCATTGTATATTTGTGAACTCTGGAAGTCCATGCTTGAGCTGGCATCAGTAAATCTGTTGGAAATTAATTTTTTAGGTTAAATTTGCCTACTTTTGCCCACAAACCGACCCATTAAAATCAGGGCCCAAGAACCGAATTAACCGAACAAACCGAACTGATTTATAATGGTTCGGTTCGGATTGGTTTTCCACTAAAACGGTTCGGGTCGGTTTTCAACTATTTAGGTTCGGTCCTTGGTCGGTTTAGGAAATTGCGGTTCGGTCTGAACCGAACCGACCTTTTGCTCTCCCCTATCAGCAATAAATCGGGCCTGACGGGTCTCAGTATTTATAATGGTGATTTGCATATTTAATTAAATGTTTTTTAATTTATTATTTTTAATAATTACTATCTATGTCAATATTTTAGTTTTGCACTGCTGTCAACTAATTTAGCACGACGACTACTCCCAACAAACCTCTCTTGTTGGTTATGTTTTCTGGAAAACTTCTTGGCTGTAATATTACTGTCATGTGGTCAAATTGGAGGATGCAAGAAAGTGTATGTTTGTCTGTTACCTACAGAGGAAAAAATTGGAGTACGGGACTTTATTTGTGCTTTAGATGAAGGTCAATGGTCAACAAAAAACTTCTAATTATACAGCTAGATTATTTACGATATAAAAAGATGACTTCTATTTAGGGGATGTTTGGATGCAAATAACTCTTTGAAAGTGTAAAAGTGACACTTGCATCATGATGAGTTACAGTGCAGTTACAGTAAGTGGAACTTTCAAAATTGTGTTTGGATATGCTACTTTTTGTCTCCTGCAAGTAGAAGAAAAATGAGTTTGTTGTTTGCATGGTTGTTGAAAGTGAAAAAAAAATGAGTTCAGTTGTTTGGATTGTTGAAAGTAGAAGTTTGTTGGAGATGTGGTAAACCTAGGTATGGTTACCCAACTTTTTGTGTGTGTATAGATTAAAAATTATACCAATTTAACAAGTTTATATAAATATTACACTTCAAGTTTGTTAAGGACGTTTCCAGAAAAATCTACACTGCCATAATCTACAAAATTCTCTAGAACCAAAATTCATTATTACCATAATTACTATCTAACTAAATCAGCCACAAATAAATGGTCATTTCCACAAAT
>JANAVB010015400.1:6429851-6516696 GCA_029216955.1 Iris pallida | reverse complement strand
AGTCTTATGCGCCAAAATCTACATGGCATCTGATACTAAATGGCTATGATTATCTGACAACACTGACAACAGACACCACAGTGAACGAGGAAAATATCTTCGAATCCCATGAATTGTGCCGCTCAAGGGGAGTTGGTAGACAGCTGTCCTGTACACTTCGTAAGTTGCGTCTAGGCGCAATCCAGACAAAATCTTTAGTTGCACCTAGGCGCAATCTAAATGACTTTGGCTCAAAAGCTGCCACGTGTCTAGGCGCGGCTCAATCAGGCGCAGTTGACCGAAGCTCGTACAAACTGATAAAGTTGAGACAACTTGCATTCTAAAGCAGGATGACGTAGCGTACATGCCACTAATCTCTCAAGACGTGTCTACTATCCTGTACACGACCACGCGCATCTCAATTATATGATGCCATGCGTCTAAATACAGTTAGTACACGACTTAACAACTGAATAAAAGTTGGCGCAACAGGAGGTTGGCATAACCCAAGCGCAATCCAGCCTCACACATATCAGAATAACTGCTAAACAGTTATTTCCTGAACTCTATAAATAGTATTTCCAATCATTATGAAATCATCAGATACATACACACAGAGATCAAGAACTCTTGCAAAATTGCTGCTGCATTCTCCAGAGGCTACAGTCTTCAAGTTCACATAGTCCAAGGGATGAAGTGATCGTCTTCTGATAAGATTTCTACAGTAGTACTTCTCCAGAATTCATTGTACTTTGTACTATTCTTTTTCAAGTTTGGAATAAACTTTTTATTTTTGTAAACAAAATGGTGACTCTGCTGGGGACGACTTTCCTCCTCCGACGAGAAGGTAACTACTCAATGTGACACTACGTCGATCGGCAAGACGCAGAAGACTCTGGTTGTTCAATTAAACCAGATAGCCTATGAGGATATGATTAGCACCAAAAGCAGCAAGCGTACAACGGCTATTGCCAAGAATAGGACTGTATGGGCTCCTAAATCTCCCATGGTTACTGTTGCCCAGGCGCAACCTGAGTGTTCAGTGGCCAAGACACAGTCTGTCTCGGTGACTCAGGCATAGCTTGTTTCTGTTGTCCGTACGCAACCTATTCATCCTGCTGCCCACGCACAGTCTACTACTCTCTTTGCTGCCAAGGCACAGTCTGTTCAAGCCATCGTTGAGGGAAAGTCTACCCATGTTGCTTCCAAGGCACCATCAGTAGCCCGTAGGACTATGGCACAATCCAAGCAATTAGCACCTCAGGCGCAGTCTGCTACTCTGGTGCAACTCAAGGGAACTAGTCTTTTGGCTATTCTCTTTTCTAATTCTCTCTTTTTTTCTTAGAGAATCAACGTTCTAGTGCCAACACTAGACAAAACAAAGGGAAGAGTCCTTTGACACTTCCTCAATTGGCGCAATCTGTGCCTAAAATGGTCTCACGACAGAACAAAGGGAAAGGCTTCTTAGCTGACCCTCCACAAAATAAAGGAAAGCACCCTTTGTTCTTTTTTCAAACTTCCCTGGTCTATGACTCAGAGGAAGACCTATCAGATTCTATTCCTTTAAACAGAGGTCTTCGGGTCTCTGATATTGGAAATAATACTGATCAAAGAGGTATCTTACCTACCCCTATGGGGTTTGGTCAAGACTTTCCCACTTTGCAAATTTTAAGATCCAAGCAAGGAAAATTGAGGGTATCACAAACAGAGACACCTGGAACAGAATTTTCAGATTTATGCGCTTATCTTAATAGGCGTCAACCAATATCAACTTTGGCGAAACGTAAGAACCTTATGCCAAAGGCCATTCTGTACCAAAAGCCAAAGTTTGAAAAGAAAGACCCAACCACCTATGCTAATGAGTTGAGTACATCTTTGTACACTCAAGGAACTAAACATTTAAAGAATAGGAGACATGTTCCTAATATCATTAAGGAATATGTTCCTCCGACTTCTTCTCGTCCTGTAGTTGTAACTGATTTGCGGCAACGTCTTATACAAAGACGAGAGATTACGTGGATGTCTCCTTCACCTCCAAATCATGCTTCAGATCGTCACTGCCTTCATGAAGTCGTCATCAACTGTTGTTTCCATTCGGCTCGATGATCTGTCTTCGATCGTCTAAACTATTCTTCAACTCCTGAATATATAATAGAAGACGAAGATGAGCTATTATATGCTTCTGTCAACATGACTTCTCAAGGCACTGGGGGTGGGAAACGTCCAAGACGTAATGCATCCCGTAATCATAGTCAGCATTACTTAGGTCGGATCCATGCATCCAGTGAAGGTGTCTTTCAATACACTAGATCGAGGAATCGACATTTGAACCAAGGTGTCTTTAATCAAGATCTCCCCATTGCCCATATAGGAGGGAACTCTTTCTCAGAGTTTGACACAGATAGTGAAAGTTCTGAACAAACTATTTTATCAACAGCAGCGAGAGAAGTGACGATATATACCATTACGGAAGATCAAGATGCCTCTACTTCAACCAGTCAAGAGCAACGAATTGTTGCACTAGAAGACAAATTAAAGACCATGGCAGAGATGGTCGCAAGCATGCATACTATAATCGTGGCACAACGTACAGTGCCACCGATTGTAAACCCTACTACAAATCCTAAGCTTATAGCATCTTCCGTACCTGCTAGTCTGGGGGTACCAATTCCTCAGGTTGCTTCCGTGCCAATTTAAGCTGATCCAGTCAGTCTGGTGCTGGGGTGGTAATTACCACGATGTTCCTCCTCCTAACACTTCTAACCAGCCTGCAATTCCTAAACATCAGGGGATGCTAATGAGGCTGTGAAACTTTTACGCACTCAGTTTGAGGCCTTCAAGCAGAAGGATGGCCTACAAAGACTGGGCATAAAGCAACCATATCCTACAGAGTGGAAGGAAGTTCCATTTCCTCCTAAGTACAAGCTTCCAACCATTATGCTGTTTGAGGCAGCACTTCTCCAAGTCAGTACATCAATCATTTTGAGGTGATGACTGATCAATTACAGCCAAATGATGCTCTCCTTACCAGAGTGTTCGTCGGTTGTTTAACCGGTGCAGCCTATGACTGGTATCGTAGCCTGCCTGATAGATGTATTACTTCTTTTACTGGTTTCAAGCAAATGTTCTTGGACCGGTTTTACGAAGGAGTCAACGACATAACGATGTCTGCTCTCATTAAGATTAAACATAGGCACAATGAATCCACAGAGAGTTTTATTGAAAGATTCTGCCGAGCGGCACTCAAAATGCCTTTAGGAACTCCATCTGCTGTAACAATAGGCACTTGCAAATCAAACTTGTTATCTATTATCAGTATATGGACATGATCTACACAATTCCAGGATTAGCCTTCTTTCATTGTCAATACCAAAGCAGCCGAGGTCAGTGCCGAAAAGTTCAAGCAGTTAGGAGTCCAAATGACTCATCCTAACCAAGATGAATATTCTACACCCGGGGATAGTAATCGCCAGAATAACCGTAAAAGTATAAAAACATTGGCCATCAATCTCAAGGGCAAGGAGTCTTTGGCTGTCAACGTCACTCAGGCGGCATCCACTCCATCAGCACCACCACAGAAATCAACTCGTCCAAAGAAGAATATTCTTTTGATGAAGATGATACTTTAAGCTTCTTCGATTGCTTGATCAAAAGCAATAAGCTTCAGCTTCCAGAGGCAAAATGGCCAGAAGAAGTGGGTAAAACTGATCACCCTAAATACTGTGTTTATCACAGATTTATAGGGCATCCAACCAGAGCATGTTATGTGCTCAAGGGTAAAATCCAGGAGTTGGTCAATTCTGGAGCAATTACTCTGCAACAGGATGAGAAAACGGTGACTGCTAATGTGGTTTCTCTACAATTTGGTAATTTTCCACCACAACTTGTGCAAGATAGTGTCGTCTCCATTCCAAGGACTACTCTTGAGATCGTGAATCTCCCACCTCCTCAAAATGAAGGTCTTGTTCCATTATCAACTGACAGAGGAGAGATTATGTAGATTCATCCAGATCTGGTAGCAGAATTTGAAACACCTTCCTCTTATAAGCAAAAGAAGTATTCTAAATATAAATCCAAGAATTGCAATATGGCATCCTTTGAACCAGTAATAGAAGAAAAAATTCTAATGGGCACTAGATCAGGGAAACCCTATCTTCGAGAGTATCCCAAAAATTAAGAGAATCCTGCTCCATCTCCTGATGATTCTCCTATATCATCTTCTCCTGGCGGGAATATACCATCCACACCCTTGCCGGTGGTCGAATCATCTCCTCCTAAACCAATATCAACAAACAAGAGGAAGTAACATGTTCGCTTTGACAAAGCACTAAAGAAGTCCTCATCTCTTGGACTTAAAAAGTCTTACAATTTTGATATATTGGCTCAATTGGCCAATACACCAGCAAGATTGTCAATCTTTGAACTTTTACGTCTCTAAAAAAAAACTCGAGAGCGTTAAGTGAAGCCTTGATACAGGCTGACGCTTGTCTTACTCTTCTCAAAAAACCTGAAAAGGAGCCAGTCAGCTGTGCACATTATCATAGTGTGTTTGAATTAATGCCCAATATTACTTTTACACAAGATGACATGTTGTTAGAAGACAATCGTCATGATCGTCCTCTTTATTTCACGGGTATGTAGACACCATGAAAGTCGATTGCATTCTGATTGACCCCGGGTCTGCACTTAGCATTATACCGAAGTCTTTACTGGATGCTTTGAAGATCCCAGTGCATAACCTTTCTACAACTATCACTACCGTCCTGGGATTTAATCAAGGAAGAAGTGAACCTTTGGGGAAGATACGCCTAAAACTTCAAATTTGCAATCTTCGTACAAAGGTAACTTTCTATGTTATTGACAATCATGGTTCATACAACGCTTTGTTGGGAAGGCCATTCCACCATGAACACAATATTGTACCCTCTATGCTCCACCAATGTTTTAAATATATGGATGCGAATGAAGAAGTCCAAAAAGAGGTTGCAGATCTGAAACCTTTCAAAGGGGTTGAAGCATACTGCAACGATTTTCGCATGTACAAGGAAGAATTCATGAAGGTGGTACTAGCAATGGACACGGATGAAGAACATAAGAGTGTGCCAAATGATACTCTGGTGATCCCGGTCAAAGGACGCACCTCATGTCCTTAGTCTTCCAAACCACTGACTATCTATCTTCCTTCCCATGAAAAACAGCCCAAGGATGATAGTCGGGAACAAAGGGAGCTTACCTCTTCTGAGCCGCTTGTAATTGATCTTCGTCGCAAGAAGCTCCCCCCTCCTTCTCGTTCTTCTTCTCCTCCTCTTGTCATCAATCTGACTAAGCCTGCTAAGGCTAAAGTCCCTATTGTAAATGATGGTGTAAATCAATAAAGCATCTCCTTTGCAGTATACTGATGTCTCTTACTATACTCAGTGTTATTTAGATATGCTAGACAACTTTAAACCACTTACAATAGAAGTTGTATCATCTCTGCGAAATGTGGTATCATTTGATTCAATACAAGAGTCGTACTTCTTAGTACCGTCTCGAAAGAAAGATAAAAAGCCTATATTCTTCAACAAAAGAGAGGAACCAAAAATTATGCTCTATAATGATAATAGAGATGATACAGGAAGGCTATAATTACGACGCTATAGTCCACAATCCAAAGCCATCATCCGTAAAATGTGCTATGATTTCAGAACAGGCCTCAACAATGGTAAAGGAAGGAAAACTCCTCTTCGTATTGCTGTTCCAAAAGAAAAATCACAACAATACCATAGTAAAACGAAACGAGGACTAGGTTATACGTTACCACTTCTAACTCCAGAACCTTCTGAATCTGATGAAGAAGAATGTTCAAACTCTTCTGATTCTATCTCATGGGATTCTGATACCAGCATTGGTCATGTTCATCGGATAACAGTATCTTCTAACATGGTGTCCACCGAATTCTCGGAAGAAGATGAAGATGACATTGAAGAAGCTCCTGAAGTGGATCCTTGGGCACAAAAGGTGGACAATCAGTAGGAACTTCGTTTCGAACAACGAGAACTACCTACTGAGGATCAACTAGTCCAGATCGATATTAGAGAGGAGGGTGTATCACGACCAATCTTCATTAGCAAAAATCTCCCAGAGGATGATAAACAAAAATTAATTCATCTTATTCGTGAATATATTGATGTCTTCGCCAGGAGTTACGAAGATATGCCGAGATTAGATCCTCAATTGCGACTCATATGCTTAACATCCTGCCGAATGCCAAGCTGGTCAAACAACAACAACGGCGATTCAAGCCCAAAATGATGGATGCAATTGATGATGAAGTTAAAAATCTTATAGCTTGCGGTTTTATCAGAGAAGAACAACATCCTGACTGGGTAGCCAACGTTGTACCAGTTCTGAAGAAAACTGGAAAGGTTCGAGTTTGTATAGACTTTCGGGATCTCAATGATGCTTGCCCTAAAGACGAGTTCCCTCTCCCAATTACTGATGTCATGATCGACAATACATGTGGACTCGAATGAATTTCTTTCATCGATGGGTTTTCTGGATATAATCAAATCCGGATGAATCCTGAAGATGAGAAACATACTTCGTTTCGTACTCCTTATGGAATATACTGTTATATAGTCATGCCGTTTGGTCTTAAGAACACAGGTGCAACCTACCAGCAGGCTATGAGTACTATCTTTCGCGATCATCTACGAAAGATTGTCGAATGCTATGTTGACGATATTGCTGTCAAAAGTCGTTTCAAGGAAGATCACATTCAAGATTTAAGAACTATTTTCAATGCGCTAGCATCTTTTCTTTGAAAACTGAAGTGACTGTTCATTCATTCACTTTCTTTGGCTTATCATCCATCGGACATTTATTGTCTTTTGTTTTGAATAATGTGAATTCACGTTCTCTACACCTCTGAATTTCGATTATTTATATCAGCAACTTGTCACGTCCTTTTTATATCTGATAAAGTTGTCTATTGAAATAACAGTATTGCTAAACTTTATATTCTGCCATGTCCATATTACCTCTGAGCAGATATAATGAATATTATTATTTTCTATATCATGAAATATATCATGTCCAGTACCTCTGAATATATTTTATATTCTATTACTTATATCTGTAACTAGATATGCAACAAGTAATGGAACCACATAAAAAAGTTTTTACTATTTCTTTCTGCAAAAGAAAAATAAACATTGTAGAAAGAAACAATAAATTTGCCCATTTTTACTCTGAAGGATAGATGATAAGTTCTGTAATTTGTTTCTTCAGAACTTGAATTCTTTCATCACGAGAATCTAGCACTCTCTGCCTAGCTTCAACTCGTCCTAATTCAGGATCGAATGGTTGTAGAGCAGCAGTTCGACGTTTAGCTCTTTATTCTGAAGACGTTCAAATTCCTTCTTCTGATTCTTTAAAATCTCCACCTGATCAACAGCAGATTGGTATAATTGATTTTCTTGTTCTATGTTCTGCTCAGTAGTTTGGGGTTATGCCTGAAGTTGAGCAATTTTGGCTTTTAGATCAACAGCCTTTTTCTCTTCCTCTGTAGCCTTAGTCTTATGACTCTCAGCAACAACAGCTACATCAAAGATTTGAACGTCTAGCTCAGAGGACTGTCTAGTAAAAGCCAGCAGGAATGTTTCAAAATCAGCTTTACTAATTTCTGCTTCTTGAACCATGGTTTCATATTCCGTATTTACTAGTGGCTCGATATCTCCTCCTTTCAGCTCCTTGTAAGCCTTAATTGAACTCTCTAGCTCATCCAAAATATGTTCCAAAAATGAAGCTTGAGCTTCATCTCCTTGACTACGGATGCCTTCAATCAAGAATATAGTGGGAGTTCTAACGGTACTAAAAGGGACATCTTCTCTCTCCATAACTCTATGAACTAAGGGCTCCAAAGACGTGAAGAAAACTCTTGTAAAAGAGGTCACCACAAATTTGTTAGCTGCTAGGACTCCTGGAGTAGCTACTATGTTTGCAGAAGTCTTCACAACTTTAGTAGGTGGAAGTACTTCATCTGGAGCACTAATATGAGAAGAGCTTCCTTCTCCGGCTACAGTCCTAGTAGGTGCTTCTGCAAATCACATATGTCATTTATGTGGATAACATATAATGCTAAAGATGCTATGACAAAATTGTTCACATTAGAAAATTTACCTGAGCTGAGTACATTATGAGGAGTCTCAATAGCTTTAACCGTTTCGGACTGAAGCTTAGACAGAGTCTCTGCGGACATGGTAGCCTGACTACTCCCTGCTCCCGATTCAGTCGGGGGTGGCAGAGTTACTGGAGTTTCATTTATTAATTCTGTTGCCACCTTAGACATTTTAGGCTGCTCAGTAGTTATGGGTTCATTAACTTCAGAAAGATTGACATGTTCCTTATCATGAATCATATCCTCCTCGTCTTCAGCAAGTAAAGGATCTTCATCAACTGGGCTTTCTCGTGATGATGGTACATTCGCTAAAGCTTGTGTTTCTTTAGTAATATTGTCCCAATCCTCATCATAAGTTTCATCATTAAAATCGCAACCGTTCAATGCATCGATCACTGCCTTTCCTGAATGAGTAGATACTTGAGCTTGTGAAGTATCTTGTGGCTTGCTGTAGAAAGGAAGCTTTTGGACTCACGGGAGTTGGAGAGGGAATTGTTATCCCTGCTGCAGCCAGTACATTGGCAGGAACATTTACTGTCATAACGGTGATAGGTGGATGGACATCTTTTATAATAACCAATACAAGGAAAAGCAATTTAGATACATATCTCTGATAAAAATTAACAATGAGGATATTTCACAACTATGATATTACCTTCTTGAGACGGTTCTTCTTCAGCAATATCCAATTTTTTTCTAACTTCTTTGAGTATCGGTGCGTCTGGACCTGCAACAGCTTCATGATGATTACCCTCTGGGTCAATCAAGGAAGCAGAAGTTCCTCCTTCTATAAACTTCCCCTGTTTCTGTATAGAAGAAGGGGTAATGTCCATCTTTCCAGAAGAAGAACTGAGAAGCAACTGTCTTGATTGAGAACGAGTTGTTCTCGTAGTCACTGGTTCATTGATAACCAGTGATGTTCTTTTCCTCTTCTTAGGAGCTCTTGGATAATTAGGAGGATTATCTCGTTGAGGAGAAGCTGTAATTTCCTTAGTCTCTCTCTTCTTCAAACCTTTAACATGGGATTTTTTTTCTGTATCTTTATGGATATATCTAAAGGATCTTGAACTGGGTTAGCAAAATTCATTAAAATTGATGCCTCCAAGGGTACATCGGCAGGATCTCTGTCTTCTACATGTCGAAAAGACTGAAGAGTATGTTTTCCCTGTTTAATTCTCTTTTCAGTTGCGAAGCTATGTGCAGGATGGAAACTTTCAGCGAATGTGTTCGCTGAAGTATAGAAGTTTGCATATGAATATAACATATGCGGGCCTTGAGAAAGTTTATAAGGCATAGAAAAAATAGATTTTTGCGCCTCGGGTATTGTAATAATTCCAAGCCCTAGCCCCATCAATAAGATAACCCTCGGCCTGTAGGCAAGTGGTTCCATTTCCTACATGAAGCTGGTCATACCCGAACTGCCGTGCAAATCGACTCAGCAAATACGGTTCTAAATAGCATTCTTCTTCAAATCTATAGACCAAGTGAGAGGCCGGATTATCTGTAGAGGCATAGTATCATACCCTGAAGGGGGGCCAATACAGTGGAAATACTACCGATCCACGGTTCAAGGTAAATCGACATTCTGAAAGAGCAGTATATTTCCAGTGAGCATTAGCAAAATGCCCGATGAAGTGTCCATCAGCAGGTCCCATATCCGGGTTCATTAAACAGGGATGGTGTAGCAATAACCATCCGAACAAATAATTATATGGCATTTCAGTACGAGAAAAATTTGATCGACTATCCTTATCTTGCAGCATGGTATCTACAAAAGAACGCAATCCAGCGTTCAGACGGCAGGTCATGGCTGATAGAAGATCCATCTTATATCCAAATACAAGACGTGTTGCAGCGAACAAAACACTCCGGTGGAATCTGTCAACCGTATTGGCTCCCGGAATTACAAAACGCTGTAGCCATAAAGATAGAAAGCCTGCCAGCTGGGCTTCTAGAGACATAGGTCTGTAACCCTGTCTAAGATAACTTTGAAGAACATCGCCAGCCTTGAACAGACCCGAGTCCTCAGTCAGGGTGACATCCCTATGATTATCTTTTTCCATCAATAATTGTATATCACTTCTATCAAAAGGTTCAAAGAAACGAGACGTACAGGCCTGACTGTCCAGTGACTTGTCCTCCCACACATGACCCAGGAACAGATATGGCATCCATTTTGTGATGTAGTAAGTACTCGCAGTGGCACTTTCGTAGTGGAGTCAGCAGATTTTATAGTGACACAGCAGCTCTTGGAAAACTGTGATCATCTGGGGATTCTCCTTTTCTAGAGCATCTAATTCATCATTTGTGGGTACATATTCTTCATATGGGTTGTCATCCATCGGCAGACGAGAGATATATTCTATCTCGTTAAGAGCAAATCCTATTTCTCCATGAGGTGTCATGAAGGTCCCAGTGCTTTTGTTATATCTCTCTACTAAAGCCAAGAACATGTGAGGGTTTGGATGAATGCCATATACCATAGTACAGATGGAATTATAGAGGCCCAGATCAATGAGCCTGTCTTTGAATTCCTCCAAAATCCATATGGACAAGTTACTCCAACGCTTCATTCCAGGGTTTACCAGGCCTGTCATGCGCATAGCGCGGTCTGGATATCTTCCTTCAGCTTTTGCAAATGTATTTACAAAAATAGGTATTCTGACTGGAAGAAGCAGGGAAGAATCCTCATGAGGGATGCAGCTAGGCCTTAAACCTCTTAAATGTATGCTATATTTTTCAGAAGTGCTGTAAAAAAGGTCTTTGTTCTGTGGACTCACTTTATAACAGATCCGACCGACTCTTGCTTGTTGGAGAGGAGTCAAATCCCATGACATCCTTCTAGGATAGCTAGCAAAAGCATACTGGGATAATGCCATAGATCTTGATATTTTTGTTAGATGTATGGCATTGTTTCCCTTTAAGAAATATCTCGTCTCTTTTCTTGCCTTAGGTTGGGAGGTTTTTTTGATAGCATCCCCAAATAAAAAGGCAGGTTTTTTGTGGACTGTAGTATCCAAGCTCTGAAGAGGTTCACCGTTCATCAAGTTCAAAAGAGTTTGATTATCTTGATCTATGAGTAGAGTTCTTCGTGCTTCAGGGCCATCATATTGAGGGAAGGTTACATGAGACAAATTCTCTCTATACTCTGGGACGTTAAATGTTGAAGTAAACATTTCTGCATTCGGGTCTTCCCTGAGATTAAATACAAAGAGATATATGAACAAAAAATTAGAAGCAAAACAAATTGTACAACTTATTGAGTGGCACAGACATTCTGAGTTGTGCCACGTAATGTATTGCGCAAAGTCTAAGTTGCATAACATTCTGAGTTGCGCAACAATTCAAGTTGCGCCAAATGCTATTTTGTGCGAAACTCAAGTTGCGTGACATTTCAGGTTGCGCCATATGCTGAGTTGCGCCTCAAATTTAGCTGTACAATATTTTAGATTTTACGCAAACAGCATGCGTGACACGGTTCATAAGAACGAACAGTATTCAAGAAAAAGGTGACCACATCCTAAGAAGGGGTGGCTAAAAGTTTGTGATACTCCACACTCTAAAAAGAGGGGCACAAATCAATCATTGATGAAATCATCGCTCATAAATCGAATCGGCTCGCCCTTAATCAGCTTCCATTGCTGGGTTGGCTGTCTCTCGACGAGAAGAAGGAGGCGCATATTATGGCACATGGGCAGGCAGAACACGAGTTGAAGGGGTGGCGATGGCCTTTCCTTTGTCAGCAGCAGTCCTTTTGGGGGCCATGTCGTCAAGAAGATGGTCGAAAAAAAGGGTTACAAAGTTATAAAACTTTTCTCAGAAGATTAAAAGTGAAAGTAAAGAATCACAGTAGAGTAAACGGAGTATTTATAGCCAGAAAGTCAGAATCCTAACAGTCATCCTGAATCGTGCATGATGAATCATAATTGGTCATAACAGATTGCGCAAAACTAGCGCAACTTGACTCAGTCAAATTTTTTCTAAATTCAAAGTATTTCAAAACTTTGAAACATTTTTTAAGTTTTAAAAACTTTGAAGGGGGTCTTGTAGGGCCTAAAAATCAAGTTGTGCCCCGAATATACTAATCAGTGATCAAGTTGCACCCCAAAGATCAGGTTGCGCCACTGATATGAAGCTCGGAGAACAAGCTGTGCCACTGATCAGGGTGTGCCTGATATCAGACTGCGCCCAGTCTTATTGTGCCAAAATCTACGTAGTATCTGACACTTAATGGTCATCATTACCTGACAACACTGTCAACTGACACCACAGTGAACAAGGAAAATCTCTTTGAATCCCGTAAATTATGCCGTTTAAGGGGAGTTGGTAGACAGCTGTCCTGTACACTTCATAAGTTGTGCCTAGATGCAATCCAGACAAAATCTTTAGTTATGCCTAGGCGCAATCTGAATGACTTCAGCTCAAAAGCTGCCACGTGTCTAGTCACGGCTCAATCAGGCGCAGTTGACCAAAGCTCGCACAAACTGATGAAGTTGAGACAACTTGCATTCTAAAGCAGGATGACGTGGCACACATGCCACTAATCTCTCAAGACGTGTCTATTATCCTGTACATGACCACGCATATCTCAATCATATGATGCCACGTGTCTAAATACAGTTAGTACATGACTTAACAACTGAATAAAAGTTGACACAACAAGAGGTTGGCGCAACCCAATGTGGCGTAATCCAGCCTCGCGCACATCAGAATAACTGCTAGAACAGTTATTTCCTGAACTCTATAAATAGAGTTTCCAATCATTGTGAAATTATCAGATACATACGCACAGAGATCAAGAACTCTTGTAAAATTGTTGTTGCATTCTCCAGAGGCTACAGTCTTCAAGTTCACATAGTCCAAGGGATAAAGTGATCGTCTTCTGATCAGATTCCTACAGTTGTACTTTCCCAGAATTTATTGTACATTGTACTATTCTTTTCAAGTTTGGAATAAACTTTTTGTTTTTTACAAACAGTTGGCTAAAGTGGTTAACTCACACTATTATCGATTTAATCCCTTTATTAACAAGACCCCCCACATTACTGTTGGGTTCCTTCCAAGGCCATAGTCGACACAGCTAATATATGAGGACTCCTGACGTATAAGTGACTACTGGAATGGAAGGAGAAAGGGAAAGGATTACCAAGGGAAGAGATCGGAATGCCGAGCTTCGAGCCCACGGTACCGAGGAGGGTAGCAAGAATGGTGTTGCCTTGCACGACGGTCTCCTAGAAAGTCGACAGATGCCGGTGCACGTCTTCGATGGGCAAGGAAGCGGCCCGCTACGTATCGCACAACGCTTGGTCGCCGGAGGACGCTCACCTGGAATGAAAGGTACCGACGACAATGGCCTGTGAAGGGGGGTTTTGTGGACGATGTGTTGCCGACTTGTGGCGGCAAGGCTTAGGAGAATTAGGGTTAGAGAAGTGGAGAGAAGGTTATATATATATAGGAGGGCTGAGATAGGCTAGCCTGTACCAGCTGTGGGGGCTGCCAGGTCGTCATACGCCATGGCCAGTAGCCCCGACGCGCTACAGAGCGAGCACAGGTGTTTGCTCTCGACCTAGTGGAGAAGAGAGGAGAAAATCAGCCATGTTATCTTCCTGATGACATACATCATCTGCTCTCGCCATTGCCGATCCTCTCTTCTTCTTGAAGTAGCCTTCTCATCTTCCACAAAGGATTTTCTCTGTAGAAGCCATCAGTATTCATCTCTAATCCCTCCTTCATCTGTCAACTGATCCCTCCCCCGATTTGTCATACCTCTGTTTCCTTCCTATGGAAGATCCTCCACCGCCTAATTTTGAAGAAGTGCTCGCCAAATTTACCACCCTTTTCTCTCCCACAAGCACTAATGAGGATACCAACTCATCTTCTTCCTCCAGCAATCCTCAAGCGGATTGGAAACTTTATCTATTCTTCAAACCTCTGACCTACAAGATTTACCCACCTCATATCATCATCTCCATTATTTCCAAACTATGGAAAACTAAAGGTTCAGTCAAGGTATCAGAATATTTCGAAGGATCTTACTCTGCCAAATTTGATTCGGTGGAAGATCTAGAACTTGTCTACAACAACGGCCCTTGGAAGATCAACAATCATATGTTAATATTTGAAAGGTGCATTCCTAACAAGCCTCCCAAGGATTACCTATTCAATGAAAGTGAATTTTGGATCCAACTCCATGGTTTACTAGTCAATCTTCTGACAATGGAGTTTGTCTCCGCTGTTGCGTCAAGGATAGGCAAAATCATTCCGCCAATACCACAAGAAGCAAGTAAGTGGGTTCTATTCGGTCGAATCAGAGTCAAGATAGATATCTCAAAGCCTCTCCATTGTAGTATCAAGGTGCCTATGGGTAAAGACTTGGATTGTGATGTTCAAATCAAATATGAAAGACTCCCAAAATTCTGTCAATTTTGTGGATGCTTAGGCTACAGTGTTAACAAATGCAGAACTCACAAAGACTACACCAACATGATTAATGACAGCTGGTCAGAGGATCAAAAAAAATCATATTCGCTCTCTCCTTGAGAAACGTCTTGATCTCTCAATCTGTGTCAACCATGCTGAAAGATTCAAATCCAAGCATCAAATCCGAAATTCCTTCCAAGGATCTCCTTCTACTACAAAGTTTTACACCCTTCCCAACAATCAACGAATCCCTCAATCCTCTGTTATCTCACCAAGGTCCATTGACCCTACTTCCTCTTCTTTTTCAACCACACACCCACCATCTACCATCGTTAACCCAATTCTGAAGGACCCAGTTTCTCCTATTACATCAATGGGGGCGGTTATCACTGAATCTCTGGCGACGATTACAGTTAGAGCGTCGGAGGATTTTGGAAAGGAGACGAAGCAGTTACCGACCACTACTCCTACAAATTCGGGCTTACCCTGTTTTCCAAAAACTCCCTTATTAACTGCCAAAGCTCCATTACCTAATAACTCCAACTTTACTAAAGTTAGAGTTTTTGCAAGTCCATCCAATCCTATGAACCTCACCCAGATCACTTCACACTAGAGTCAGACATTACAAATCCATCTGAGATTTCTCATCCTGATACCACTATAGAAAACTCCCTTGCTCCTGATATCCCGCGCCACTCATCTCAACATATAGCAAATTCTACAAAGTCTCATGACAACATCCTTCCTATCCTCAACTCTAGTGAACCAATACTTCCTAATCATACTACTTTTTATCCTCTCTTTAATTATTCTTTTACTTCTCTTATCAATGCATTCACCCCTACCTCCTCTGCCCTAGCATCTGGAAGCAATACAGAGGAAGATATACCCAAGAGCATTTTCCTCTCCACAAAAAAGCCAAAAGATCCAGAATGGTTATATCTGACCCAGATACGGATACTAATTCTACAAGACCTTCTAAACGAGCCACATTACCCTCCAATGATGATGCAGGCGCGGCTGGCCTAGAACCGCCTCTTTTGATATGATCTTCTCATGGAATTGTCGGGGATTGAGGAATGACCCGACAATTCGAACTCTCAAGTCATTCCTCCGTGCATCTAAACCTAAAATCATATTTCTCTTTGAAAGTAGGTGCTTGTCAACAGCGGCAACTTCCATTGCTCAAAGTCTTGGCTTCAATCACTATGGTGCTATTTCCTCGATTGGTCTCTCTGGGGGTCTACTTCTCTGCTGGGATTCAAAGATGATGATTGATGTATTATCAGCTAATGCCAATTGTATTCATATATCTATTCAACAATTTAGATATTCTCAACCCTGGCATATCTTTTGTATATATGGGTCTCCTAATGTAGTTGATAGAGAATCATTCTGGATGCAGATGGAGTACAAAATTGCATCTATATCATATCCTTGGATCTGTATTAGTGACTCTAATAGTATCTCATCTACAGAGGAGAAGCATGGAGGAAACGCTTTCAACTACAACCATCACAAATTCTTTATTAATTGGTTTAATAGTGTTGCAGCAATGGGCATTGACTATCAAGGACCAGCCTATACTTGGAACAATAGAAGGAAATCTCCAAGTAATGTTGCGGAAAAACTAGACAGAGCAATGGTGGACACTCAATGGCGCTCTCTCTATCCAAAAGCAGGATTATTCACCTTTATAGTCTCAACAGCGATCACAACCCTATCCTTCTACTACTCAATATATCCTCCAAAATAAGCAAATTACCAATCTGCTTTGAAGCCACCTGGATCCTTCACGATGATTATCACCAATTTCTTCTTGACTCTTGGACTCAAACAAGATCAACTAATCTCCAAAGCAAACTGAGAAGTCTACTTCCTCGACTACGTACTTGGGGCAAATCTCGGCTTGATAATATTTCTAATGATATCAAATTTTACGAAGAAAGACTGCTGCATATCCAATCACAATAATCGACTGATATTATTCAAAGAGAAGAAAAAAGTGTTCAAATTATTCTCAACAAACTGCACCTACAGAAAGAACTTTATTGGAGGAAAAGATATAATGTATCATGGTTAAAGGAGGGAGACAAGAACACCAGATTCTTTTATTTATCTGCAACCACAAGGATGAGTAGGAACACCATTCACAGTATCCAGAAAATTAATGGAGAGTATGCTACTGATCATTAGGACATTGCTGACACCTTTGTTAATCATTTCTCTATATTATTTCAAAATGTAGAATCCTCTCCTGTTCTCGCACATATTTTGGCAGAGCTTCCTCGAGTATCGGATGAGAAGAACAAGTCACTATGTCTAATCCCTGAAGCGGAAGAAATCAAAGCTACTATCATGAATATGAGCTCTTACAAATCTCCAGGCCCAGATGGATTTCCTGCCGTCTTTTATCAACGGAGTTGGAAGCTTTTAAAAGATGAGGTAACAACTCTTATTCAACAGTTCTTCAAAACCAACCCTCTCAACCATACTCACATAGATCTTATTCCCAAAGTCCACCAACCCTCTACTCCTGCTGACTACCGACTAATTTCTCTGTGCAACATCCTTTATAAGATCATCACCAAAATCCTTGCTAATAGACTGCGTCCCCTTCTTAACAAATTAATCAGCTCCTTTCAGAACGCCTTTGTCCCTGGACGGTTCATTGGTGATAACATTGTCATTGCCCAAGAACTTTTCCATTCTATATTGAATCATAGTCCAACCAACAGTTCATTTGCTTTAAAATTGGACATGTCTAAGGCCTATGATCGGCTTGATTGGGGTATTATCAATCATGCTCTTTTTGGGTTTGGGATTAGTGATGTTTCTCATAAACTCATCATGCAATGTGTCACCACGTCATCTTTTGCCATTCTTGTCAATGGAGAACCCTCAAAAACTTTTATTCCACATCAAGGTATCCGTCAAGGCTGTCCCCCTTTCCTTTTGTCTATTCATCATGAGTATAGAGATCCTATCTACATTTATCAACATCATGGATAGAAACTTGCTTTATGACAGTATCAAACTACCTAATTCTCCAATCCATTATTCTTATTTAGCTTTTGCGGATGATCTCATCATCTTTGGTAAATATTCTCTCCACAATACTAGTCAGGTTAAAATCATACTACAACATTTGAACGTTGGTCTGGACAACGTATAAACTTTGATAAATCTTCCATGTTCTTCTCCAAAAGAACAGACTTTATCATGAGACAACTTTATCTTCATATATTGGGAGTCAAATTAATGAGCAAATCTGACAAATACCTTGGTTACCTTCTTCTCCAATCCAAGAACAGAACAACCACCTACTCTAGCCTAATTGCTTCTACCTCTTTCCGTCTTCAAGGTTGGAAAAGAAACTGTTTATCTCATGCTGGTCGAACGGTCCTTATTAAATCCACACTAGCCTGTATTCCAACTTATATCTATCTTCTTATCATGTCCCCAAAAAGGTTACAAACAAACTTACCAACTTTTAAAGAGATTTTTGGTGGGGCTCAGTTGAAAATAGGAAAATCCATTATACTTCTTGGTCGGATATAACAAAGCCTAAGTACCAAAGCGGTTTAGGCATTCGAGATCCTTACATCACCAACCTATCCCTATTGCTCAAATTAGCATGGAGATTTCTTACAGACTCTACTTCAGTTTGGGTGTCTCTATTAGAGAACAAATACCTCAAAAATACATTATTCTGGACAGTTACTCCATCCACTTCATCGTCTAGCATATGGATCTGTATCCTGCATATCAAAGACTTCCTCTTTGACAACGTGGTTTGGTCAGTAGGTGATGGGTCCAAAATATGTATTTGGACTGACACTTGGGTCCAAAATTTGCCACATTCCAAGGTGCATGGTTACCAATTTGCTTCTAATTGGGTTCAGAAGGTGAGTGATCTCATTAATAGAGATATTCTCTGTTGGAAGGAAAATCTCATTCATATTCTCTTCCCCTCGGATCAAGCTGCAGCCATTTTGAAGATCCCTCTATCACGAAATTGTATGATGGACCAATAGGTGTGGAAGCATACTAATGACGGAGTTCTTACCACTAAATCAGCATACTGGTTTATCCATGATCAACTTACTATGGGCGAGAGAAGAACTAATGATCTCAGATTCAAGGAGTGGAGCAAACTTTGGTCCATCCACAATATTTGTCCCAGAGTTCAACTATTTATCTGGAGAGTTATCACCAATTCTCTTCCGACCAATGTGAATATCCACAGACGTATCGATCATGTTGATGATACTTGTCCAATCTGCAAGGTACGTCCAGAAACTCTTGATTATTTAACTCTTTACTGTCCTATTACAGGTACATCTTGGCAATATCATCTACTTCTAGAAAATCAAATTCAGAATACAACTTCAGTATCAACTTTTATCAATGACTTGCTCGTTGAGGGAGATCAAAACAAAGTATCACATGCTTTCTATCATCTATGGTTCATCTGGAAGGCGAGAAACAAAGTTATGTTTAAGCAAAAATTACCATGTGGGAGAAACATCTTTGATGAAGCCGTCAACATGAAGATCAAATATGAAGCTCTCAATACTAAAGATTCTGATACTACCACAACAAGGTTATCATTCGAGACTCATCACACTGGATCCCTCTTCTGCCAAACATATGGAAGATCAATTATGATGGCTCATACTTAGATGGGAGGATAGCTGCTGCTGCTATCCTCCGAGACTCGAATGGCAAATTTTATAGAGCCCTGTCCAAATCACAAGAAGGCGGGACACCATTAGAAGCAGAAGCTTTGTGCATAAGACTTGCCATGGATATCTGCAATTCGGCACATCTTATTCAAGTGATCATTAAAGGGGACTGCAGACCACTTATTGATGCTATCAACAATAACGAATCATCCCATCTATGGCGAGCTAGACACACTATTGAAGATGCAATGAGAGCAATCACTTCTACTGCTGGATTATCCTTTTTCTATGTCAATAGAAGTACAAATTATTGTGCTCACTATTTAGCTTCTGATACTCTTCTTATTGGACATTGTAATCAGCTTCTCTATTACGTTGATACCCCTCATTGTATTTTAAATCATGTTCTTCAAGACATGATTTCTGTACCTATTTAATCCAGTAATGCAATTAGCTTTAAAAAACCTAGCAGGAAAGAGAGTGAACAATACTCTCTAGTGAGTCATTGAGTTTAAATGTTTGGGTTATCGGGTTTGGGTCGGGTTTGTAGTGCCCGACCCGACCCGGGTTCTTATTAGGGGTGATGGGCCTGCTGTGGTTTGGGCTCAGTTTAAAAAGGCAAGATGACTTTGATTTAGCCTAGGAATAATATTTAGAAACGAGAACGCTCTCAAAATTGTATATACCATTATATATACACTCTGACATATAATTACAGTATTTCTATTATATAAGTATATACATATATAGCCTCAATCTTTAAATACATATAAATACTCTCAATATATATATATATATATATATATATATATATATATATATATATATCATAATGAGATGGCTCTCTCATTCCCCTTCTGCTCTCTCCCGCGGGACCCTCCCCTCTGTCGCTAGCCGACGGCCGGCAGGTTTTCCCCCTCCCTCCTCTCCTCAGCCCCCCTCTCGGCCCATGAACCTTCCTCCAGACCTGCTCGCCTTCGTCGGGATCTCCCTCCCATCGATCTCATCACCGGCCCCCGCCGTCCCCGCCACCGCCATCCCTCCTCAGCCGCGATTCCTCCTCCCCTTCCATCCTTCCCTCACCGGCATTTTTGCTACGCCATCCCCTTTCAAATCCTCCTCTGTCTTCATCCATCCCCCGGCAGTTTTTCCTTCCTGGCGGCTGCGAGCGGCGCTCCGGTTGCCGATCCAGTCGGAGCCCCCGTCAGCGTCCCCGAACTCGTCTTCCCCCCTCTCCCCCTCAGTGTTGGGGGTCTGCGCGGGTGCTCCATCATCTGTACGAACCTCAGGTTTGCTGTTTTTCTCGCCTCGCCTCGTATCCTGTTCTTCATGAGGGAGGTTTAGCAGTGGGTGCGCATGGCCCACGTCTTCTTCAGGTGCATGGCCCCCCCACTCGCTTGGGCGAATGGTCCTCGTCCCCGAGTGCTTGGACCGTTCCCTCACCAGGCACTTGGCCTGCTGGCGTATGGCTTCCGTCGGCGTCGTTGGGCGCATGGCATCTCCCCTTCCTCGGGTGCATGGCCCCTCTCCTTGGAGGGGGGTGCATGGCCCCAGCCATCGGTCGTAGGCGCATGGCTCTCCCCTTGTGGGCGTATGGCAGTCTTCACCCTCGCCTATCCCCCGTCTGTGGACGCATGGCCAGTTTCTCCTTCCGTGGGCACATGGTCTTTCCCCTCCCTCCCCTCCCGCCGTGGGCGCATGGCCCCCTCCCCCCTCCTTTCAGACTCGTCGGGCACCGTCCTCTTTTCAGTTGCAGGGGTTTTTGGCCCCTCGGGCGCTTTGTCCCCCTCGAGCGTCAGCGCCCCTTCGCCGCTCCCAGGGCCAGAGGTAGCGAGCGTCCCTCCCCCCTCCTCTCTTGGGACCGCTCTCTGCTCCTGGTCACGTGCTCCCGACGAACCTTCTAGCTTTTGGCCCCCTCCTGGGGGAGCATATCCTCCGGTCTGTGCCTCCTTCTGTTGCAGCAGCCCCTCCCCCTCCGGCGGGTCGCCCTCCTCTTCCCACTGCTCATCTTTCCCGTGACCAGAGCTCGGCACCATCTTCCAGGCCGGCTGTTGCTCATCTCCCCCTACCCCCCTCCGTGTCCCCACCCCTTAGCGGTGCCATATATTCTGTGTCCTCGTCAGGTGCCCCGTCACCTTCCTATGCCGATAAGCTGCGTCCGGACCGTACAGCCAAGAAGGGTGGCCTCTTCCCCGACGTCCCGCTCCCGGAAGTTATGTACCCCTCGGATTTCCCCGTGGCCAAGGTCCCCTATTTCGCTCAGGAACTGTCTTCTTTATCCTCATCCTTCCCTCACACTTTCGTCCTTAAATTTTATAACGGATGCCCGAAGCTTGATCGTGTTAAGGAAGTTATTCTCAGTTGGCGGCGGTCCGCGGATTACAGGGTCGCACCCTTGGACCCTTAGCATATCTTGCTGCACCATTTCTCCGAGATTGATCACAAGATCGTGTGGTCTAAGGGCACAAGTAGGGTGTACTCCCACCTTATGAAGATTATCAGGTGGTCACCGGACTTTAACACCAAAGAAGATTCAGCGAAGGTCGTGGCCTGGGTGACCCTCCCAAACCTTCTCCTCATCTGCTTCGTTCCTGCGGCCCTCAGACGGATCGCCAACTCTTTCGGGACCTACGTGGCCACCGCAGAAGAAACTAGCAACCTCACTAAAGCTCACTATGCCAAGATATGTATGGAACTAGACCTCACCAATGAGCCCCCCAATCACATCTTCCCTGAGCTGGAAAACTAGATGCACAACCAACGAATATTCTACGACAACCACATCATTTTCTGTAAACACTGCCATCTGCGAGGACACCTGGCAGAATACTGTTTCTGTCTGCACCCCGAGCTCAAGAGGAATAACGCCCGTAAAGACGATCCTAGTAAGGGCGGCAATCATAAACAGTCGCAGCCCCCCACTGCTTCTGCTCTCAAACACCTACGTTAGGTTCGACAACCACGAAGGCACGCCAGTCAAGGTTTTCTCCCCTGGCACAGATACGGGCCACAGCACCTCTACATCCCTACACCTTTCCAATAAGTTCTATGTCCTGGATTCGGAAACCACCGAGCCCTCGCAGGCTATTATCATCTTTGAGGACCCTCACAAGCCCAGGGAATAATCCTCCGAGATGGCAACACCCAGTGATATCCCCTTAGATGCTGGCACAGATGCCTTTCAAGACCTCATATCTGTCCCTACCGAGCCCTCTGTTAGCCACCAACCGAGCGTTGTGATCACTGTAGATGAAGCTCTTGCGATCCTGGGTCCAGAGCCGGTCCTGAGAGGTCAACAGGTCATGGCCGTAGGATTCTCCCTCCAGTCAGCCGGAGAGCAATCAGGATGCATAGAAGATACCCTCATTATACCCACCGGCGAGGCCATCCTGGACTCCGCGGGAGAAAGGATCGTACCCACAACGGACTACCACTCCACCGAAGCTCAGGACCCTATCTGTGACAAGTCATCGGCCACTTTGGCACCTACCTATCCCAAAAATAATGATAGTACAACAGCCACAGAGCTGTCAATTATATACACAAGATCTGCAGCCAAGCGGATTAAAAATTCCCCCAACTATAGCATTAATGCTTAACATCCTTTCCAAGAATATTTGTGGTCTGGCAAACAAACAAACCAAGAGGCGGCTTACTGCCCTCAAAAAACTTCACAAGATTGACATTTTGATCATTCTCGAACCCAAGATCCCCCCCAAAAAATCAAATCCATCCAGCTTCAATTAGGTTTCCACAACGCCATAGCAGGCAACCACGACATTTGGATCCTCATCTCGTCGGATGTTCAGATCGGAGTTATCCAGGATTCTAGACAGGTTCTCTCGTGCTGGATAGAGCATCCCTACCTTCCGAAATGTGCCATTCTGTCTGCAGTTCACGGCAGTTGTGACATTAATGAACGCAAACAGCTTTGGAACGACCTCCTTGACACCCACTTCGACCATATCAACCTCCCTTGGCTTTGTATTGGGGACTTTAATGCCATCACTTGTAGAGAGGAGAAGTTCGGTGGCAGTCCGCCTCCACCCATGGCCATGCATGACTTCAACAACTTCATCTTTATTGCCAACCTTTCCTCGCTCCAGTTCTCAGTTAATGCGTTCACCTGATGTAACATGCAGGAAGGCGATCGTCGGTAATATTCCCATCTGGATAGGGCACTCACAAACACCCTCTGGCATAAAATGGGTATCAGTTCTAGACTCTCTCATCTAAACGCTAGCGAGTCCGATCACGCTCCCGTGCTGGTTGAAATAAAAAACTTCTCCAACCAGATTAAAAAGAACTTCCAGTTCCTTGACATCTGGAGCGAATACCCTCAATTCAAGAACGTTGTTACGGAAGCATGGAATCATGCGGACGATATTGACCTACTGATCAAGGTTGCCAGCAAGCTTAAGGCGACGAGGAAGGCCCTTGCGGCTTGGAGCAAACAGGCATACGGAGATATTTTTTAAGCGATTCGCTTTGCCGAAGATGACGTCACTCGCGCAGAGGCACTCTTTACGATAGATCGGTTGCCAGCAGCCAGGATCGCCCTTAACCTCACCAAAGTCATTCTCAAATTTTGGCTGAAAGTGGAAACAAAATTTTGGAAACAGAAAGCGAGACTGAAATGGGACAACGGGGGTGACAAAAACATGGCCTACTTCCACGCCTGTGCCAACGGTCACAAGCAGAAACTGACCCTTCACCAGATCACCGATGATTCAGGTAACATCATCAGTAACCAGCAGGATATCCAGGCGGCTGCTGCTGAATTTTACTCTCAGCTGTTCACCAAACAAAGGGTTCACAGAGACAATAACCTTCTGGCTGAGATCCCCCGCCTCGTCGATGACAACGACAACATACAGCTAGAGCTCCTTCCGTCCGAGAAGGAGATTAAAGACGCGGTATGGGCCCTAGACGCCCAGAGTGCGCCTGGACCTGACGGATTCTCGGGGGTCTTTTTTTGAGAATGCTGGGACATTATCAAGAAGGACATCCATGAAGCGGTCATCGCTTTCTTTCAGGGAGCGACTTACTCGAGAGCCATATCCTCCGCCAACCTGATCCTCATCCCCAAAAAAGATAACCCTGAGACCTTTCGTGATTTCTGCCCCATCAGCCTGTGTACCTTCAGTAATAAGATCATATCCAAGATCATCGCATCTCGTATGTCTGATTTGCTACCCAAGATCATCTCTGAGGAGCAAAGTGGCTTCGTCCGAGGGAGAAACATCAAAGATAACATTATGCTAGCACAGAAGCTCATCACCTGCATGAAATTTCCTGCTAGAGGTGGCAACATCGCGATCAAACTGGACATGGAGAAAGCTTATGACAGGCTCGATTGACAATTCATGATCTGGGTTTTCAGGGCCTTCGGTTTTTCAGAAACTTAGAACAATATAGTATGAAGATCGATTATCAACTCGTGGTTCTCCACGGTTATCAACGGTCAAGCCGGCGGTTTCTTCAATTCAAGCCGGGGTGTCAGGTAAGGAGACCCCTTATCGTCCACCGTCTTCATCATCATGGTGGACGGTTTGAACAGAAATCTGAACAAGATGGTTAGCACCCCAAACTTCCAGCATTTTTATACCGCCAGCGGCTGCCCGATCATTACCCACCTTGCATATGCTGACGATATCCTCATCTTCACATCCGGGGATGTCGGATCGATTAATGTGGTCCTCAACACCCTCCAGAGATATTCTTCCTGCTCCGGGCAGAAGGTCAACCCCGCCAAGAGTGTCATATACGCACACCACAACATAAGGAGAGAGAGCGTAGCTAACATTTCCAACATCACCTCCTTCTCCATTGAACACCCTCCGTTCTTATACCTTGGATGTCCCTTAGTGTATGGTAGATCTAACGCAGGCATTTTTGAAGGGCTGATTAACAAAATCAAGAGAAAGCTGGAGGGGTGGCACAATGCTACTTTATCCCCAGGCGGTAAGATGACCCTCATCAACCATGTGCTCACATCCATTCCTATATATACCCTAGCAGCATGCCCCCTCCAAAAAAAAGGTGATCCGCTTGATTGAAAGCATTCTATGCGACTTCTTTTGGGGACACAGCGGCGGCAACATAAAGCATCATTGGGCAAGTTGGGACACCATTGCTAGGCCTACCGAGGAAGGAGGTATGGGATTTGCCAGACTCTCTCATATTGTTCACGCTTTCTCGATGAAGCTGTGATGGAAGCTTCGGACGAGTCAGAATTCATGGGCTAGATTCATGAAAGCCAGATACTTCAAGCACACTTATCCATCTCATGCCATCCCCAACAGCAGATCATCGGCGGCGTGGCGGCGCATCCTAATCGAGCGTACTATGGCCGAATCGGTAATTCGCCTACATTTGGGCAATGGAGAATCAGCGACCTTTCTTGAACATTGGGCTGGGGAAACCTTGCTCCCCAACCACACGACGGGCCGAGGGAACATCAAGATCAGGGATTTATGGGATTTCTTCGGTAACGATTGGGATTGGGGCAGGATCCACAATTGGGCCGACGATGAGGCTGAAGAATATATCCGTTAGCATGGCCTGAAGATAGACAACGAAGCAGATGAGCTACGATGGTCAGCTGATCCCTCGGAAGGCTTCTCTGTGAGCTCGGCCAGACAAGTAGCCCGTGGTCGTGGAATGCCATCACAGATCAACGTCGCTTTCTGGCAAACATACATCACAAAGAAGTGGTCTATCCTTATTTAGAGAGCCTATCGTAAGAAGTTACCCACCGACGAAAATCTGCACACTATAGGATTCAGCTTAGCATCTTCCTGCAACTGCTGTTTAGAGTGTCAGACGAAAATAGTAGACCACATCTTTTGTCAGGGGGAATTACCTGCCAAGGTCTGGAGAGTGCTATCTCAGCGGTGCAGAAGGGCTCAGGGAGATGGGTGCTTCAATGACCTCTTGGTTGGCTGGGCCTTCGCCTCCCACGGTCACCTGATCGTAGCGGCTGCTGCTAATTGGTCATTTGAAAGAATCGTAACAAGACGAGATATGAGGACTACCAGTACAACGTCGAGCAGATCATTAGGGATGTCACCAGGCAGTGCCGTAAGATCAGGGGCATCTGTTCTCATGGGCAGACATGATTTCGTGTTTCTCTTCTCTCCTAACCTTCGGTGTTCAGGTTTTGTTGGTATGCTTGTATAGGCGTCGGCATTTTGTACCTAGGGGTATACTTGTACAGGCTTCGGCATTTTGAGCCTTGTTTGAATAAATTGGGGTGTTTTTTAATATATATATATATATATATATATATATATATATATATATATTAAAAATATATATATATATATAAATATATATATATATATATATATATATTTTTAATATATATATATATATATATATATATATAAAAATATATATATATATATATATATATATACATACATATATATATATATATATATATATATATATATATATATATATATATATATATATATATATATATATATATATATATACATATATATATATTTTTTTGTTTATATATATATATATATATTTTTTTTTTTTTTTTTTACCTAGGGGTATATATATTTTGTACCTAGGGGTATATATATATTTTTTTTTTGTTTATATATATATATATATATATATATATATATATATATATATATATATATATATATATATATATATATATATATATATATATATAAACAAAAAAATATATATATATGTATATATATATATATATATATATATATATATATATATATATATATATATATCAGGAGTATAAGTAATATTTAGAGTATATATATATATATATATATATATATATATATATATATATGCCAAACGAGGCCCAAGGGTTTCAGTACTCAAAGGCCACGTTTGGTTCGCGGAATCTCCTGGTTGGACGATCGCAAGTGACCGCTTCCATCTCCAGTAAGGTGAGATCTTGATGAGTCTTCGTCGGTGAAGATCGTCTTTCTCGACAAGTCTTCATCAACGAAGATCGTTTTAATCTCCTGGATTCCTTCTTCGGGAAGATCGTCTTCCTCGACGAGTCTTCATCATCGCTCGAAGCCTCCAAATATATTTTGAAGCCAATCAAGTCGACTTAATCGAGATATTTTTAGTCAAGCTGGTGTAACAATTGGAGTTGGAATTCAGACTGATGCATCCATCAATCCTGGGAATTGTGGTGGTCCTTTGCTTGACTCGAAAGAATATATGATTGGGATAAATATATCAATATTTACTCAGACAGGTACATCTGCTGGTGTGGGCTTACCTATTCCATCTTCAACTGTTCTTAAGATAGTTCCATAGTTGATTAAGTTTGGCAAAGTATATACTACAAGCAGCTCCTTGGCTCGAGGCATTCGTCGACCAGTTGCAAGGTTGTGAGCTGGAGAGCTTAGTTGTTGAACCAGAACGTGCTGTCCATTGTACCAAGTGACTCACATGAAGCTCAAGTACATTTCGCGCTGACATGGTCCACTAGTTCCCACCTTTACCATTTTTCTGGCAATAAACAGTACATGAACAGCTGAATTCTTTTTGGTATAAGAATTAGAGGAATTCTGTAGACAATATCTTGTACTAGGATTCCGGCTACACACCTAGGAAGCACCGACTCATTTGAAGCTCTTCTAGTATATAGAGCTTTTGCTTTGGTAGTGAGAAAGTGACTTTTAATTTTGTAGTGAGAGAGTGACTTTTAATTTTGTACTGAGAAAGTACTTTTAGCTCTGAATCTTGTAGTGAGAAAATGACTTTTGTTCTTGGAAATCTTATTGGATGACTTTGCCCTTGGAAATATATATATATATATATATATATATATATATATATATATATATATATATATATATATATATTAAATTAGGGTTTTTTTTAGTAATAATAGCAATAAAGGAGGGGGGTTTACTTGCACTTGGGTTGGGTGGCTTGGGTTAGATTGGGTTTGGTATGATCATGACTATAATTTAGATCAATTATGATTATTGATGAAATAATAGCATGCGGGAGCTCAACTGGATGGTATGCAAGTGACACGTGCGTATTAGACTCAAAATAGATCAAAAGCATATATTGGGTCGATTTGTTTTGATCGATGTTGAGCCCTAAAATTTAATTGGAAGTTAGGTCAAGTTTTACTGTAGATGGTCAAATGGCCTAAATTAGCCAGAAAGTTGTGCGATGCAAATAAAATATAAGGGAGCAAGTTTGTGTGGGACATGATATATCACAATAATAATAATCTTGTCTACTACAAAACTCATGAAGGAAGTTTTCAGAGATTGACATTCCTGGCGCTCCAAAAATTAAAGTCACGGAAAGGTACATTTAATGATCAAAACTAAATATAATAAAATATTTATTGAACAAAACTCATTTAAAAAAATTCAAAAGAAGCCAAAAATCCAGGGGGCTTACATTCTACCTACCTTAGAAAATTTTGTCCTCAAAATTACACTAAGGCGTAGTATAAAAGGATACAAGATTAATATCTTAAAGGAGTCCAGTACGATTAGTCGTATATGGTTCGTGTGGGACGTCGATGCCACTGGTATCTTGTGCTAGGGTATACTAAACTCTCAACTTATAAATGCAAGAACCAACTTTGGTCGCGATTCTACTAGTAAGATTTTTGGGTTAGCATATTTCCAAAAGGAAAATACAAGAATTTATGTATTACAAACTGCAATAATCTAAGAAAACCTAGGTACTATCACTCTACTATTGCTCAATAACTTTATAAGGGAGTTATTATCATTTCAATGCTACTCCTATATGGGTCAAGGTTTCAGCATGTTAGAAGAATTTGGCTCAGTCGGACATAACTAGAGCGAGGTGGCATAGAGGGGTTTATAATTGCATAAGAAGGAGACAAGTTTGAGAGAATCCCAACAGAGAAGTTACAGGTTATGGTAAGGAGACTTTCGATAAGTTCAAGGAGTAATTTTTACTTGAATAAGGCACGACTAAGTAGGCACTTAGTCAAGAAATTCTGGAAAGAATGCTGCCTAGAAATATGGATATTAGGCATAAGAGAAATAAAATCATGGATTGATCAAAGCATAGCTAAGGAAAAATAGGGTCTTCGTAATCGCATAATCTAGAATGATTTATATTGCTAATCACGAAGCCGTGATTTGCGAACATAGAGACAAGGAGGAAAAGAATAGTGATGCGTCTAAAACATCTTTCGGTTACTTAGAATAATCTGATAATGGAACAAGCTGAAGAAACTGTAAACCAGTTCGTACTTTGATTTAGCCTATCTATCGAGTTTCTAGGATAACACATGATTCCTTATATACGACTAGCCTAATCTTAACCCATAATCTAATTAATAGTATTTGAAGGTCTTCTGCCTTATCACTTTTTTGCTAGTACTCTCCATGATCTAGCCTTCTTAATTGTAACTTTCACTAACACAATATCAAGCTCCTCCTAACGTAATCTGCCAAGGTCTTCAAATGTCCAAGATTCTCGAAATTCAACAAAGCATTTAATTCTTAAGTTTTCTTCCATCTATGGAACATCTTTATCTCAGAAATTTATCATCCACTGGTGACGGCCTCGTCGAGGGCGCCGAACATAACGGCCTCGGCCTCCTTCCAGGCCTCGGCCATGGAAGGGTTAGAGGGAACGCTGGAGACGGCCTTGGGGAGGTAGGTATGCTCCCCGAGGCCGGACCTCTTGAGAATCTTCCTCTGGAACTCGAGGTTCTCTTGGGTGAAGGAGCCGGTGAGGAAGGACTTTTCGACGAACACCTTGCGGGTAACCTTGCGGGACTCGTCGGGCTTGCAGTAGGAGAAGTCGACGAGGTAGATGGGACGGGGGCGGGTGAGAAAGTAGAGGGTGGAGAGGAAGACAAGGAGGGAGGAGCAGACGAGGACGGAGATGAGGTTGTAGCGTAGCTGCTCCCACAGGTCGAGGATGTCGTCGCGGGAGAAGCTCGACAGCTGGGCCGCCGTGCCGATCAAGAAAGGGATCAGCAGGAGGTAGGCCCGATGGTTCACCACGTGGTGGTACCCGAGCTTCACATACTTGAGCTTCACCGATTGCTTGAAGTCCGGGAGCACCGTCTTCGCCATGGTTCGATTTGTTTTTTTGTTCCCTTTCAAAAAAAAGAGCTAGCAGAAACACTGCTTCTGGGTTACGCCCTGGCTGGCTGTCCCTTATATAATTTTATTTTGAGAGAGAGTGAGTGGTGGGCTTTAGAGAATGCGTTGTTTGAAACGCTGGCCGACTTTGACTCGATTTCTCCCCCTCTCCTCATTTTCTTTCTTCAGCAATTAGGGGTGAGCAGAATACGGGTTTCACCCAAAAACCAAATCGATCCGATCCGTTTAGGCGAAACGGATCGGTTTTGAAAACGAACGGTCAGGTTACGGTTTGGGAAAATTCAAATTTCGGGTCTCGGATCGGTTCGCGATTTTGGGTTTTTTGACCCGAACCGATCCGAAAATCGAATTACATGGGGCAATTACCAATTTGCCCTCGGTATTATATATATCAACCCACCCCGGCTATTTCTCTCTTCTGATATTATTTTCGGCCGCCCCTTTAAAGCTAGGGTTTGCTCTCCCTCCCCCCGAGCGATCCCCTTCAGTTCCCGTTCCTAAAAACTAGGGTTTGCTCTCCCTCCCGAGCGATCCCCTTTTGTTCCCGCTCCTAAAAACTAGGGTTTGCTCTCCCCGTCTCCTGACTCCAGTGGAGATTAGGGTTTGCTCTCCCCGTCTACGATCCCCTCCTCTCTGAGACTCTCACTCTGATTCTCCACTGGAGACTAGGATTTCTACAGGTCCGAGTGGACAGATCTGAGCTACATCTACAGGTAAATTTTTTTACTTAGATCTACTTAAAGAATCTATGTTATATTTCTGTTTTTAATTTTTATTAATTTTTGTTGTGCAGATCTATTTTTTTGGACCATATTCTCGCTTTAGGGGGCTCGATCTCTCGGATTTCTGCATATTGGAGTGAACACTACAAAATTACTGGTATAATACTATTATCTCTCTTTAACTTTCTTGTTTTTTCTTGTTTAGCAAAAAAAATTCATGCTGGGAGGGAAAAATTGCAATCTTGTTGACTATTGAACACTACACTTAGACTCTGTGGACACTTAGACTCTTAGACTCTGGTACAAAATTACTCCACACACTTAGACTCTGTGAACACTACACTCTTGTTGACTGTTGAGTTGTTGTTTGTTATTTGGCAAAAATGCTTGCATGAAAGAAAATGGTTGGGAAAAAATGGTTGGGAAAAAATGTTTGTTATTTTCTGGAAGAAATGGTTGGGAAAAAATGCTTGCATGAAAGAAAATGGTTGCAGGAAAAAAATTGCTTGCAGGGAAAAAATTGCTTGCTTGCAGGGAAAAAAATGCTTGCATGAAAGAAAATGGTTGCAGGGAAAAATTGCTTGTAGGGAAAAAATTGCTTGCTTGCAGGGAAAAAAAATGCTTGAGTTGTTTCTGTTTTCGTAATGTCCATAAAATGTGCTTGTTGTTTCTGTCTTCGTTTAATGTGCGTAAAATGTTTTATGGTTAAGCAAATTAGTTTTTTTGTTAGCAATTAATTAACACATAGCAGTTAGCACTAGGATTTGGGCTTTTTGCAAGTAAAATTACATTTTGTGATGTTTACTAGGTAGCACGCACGAAACCAATCAATGGCAACATTATCATATTCATGCAATGGGACTTTCTGTGGGACTTTCTGTAGGACTTTCTGTGGGAGTGGGACTTCTGGACTTAGTTACATTTTGGTGGTATAATCTAGGGCTAGTATGATGGTTGTATAATCATTTAGTATGATACACTTCTGGACTTTCTGTGGGACTATTTTTACTCTGCTAGACTGCTACTCTATTGATGGTTGTATAGTCCTTCATGCTCTATGTTCGGATGTTCCTGCAACTCTATTGATGATGGTGGTATAATCTGGGACTTCTGGACTTTTTACTTTTGTTGTCTTTCTTTTCTGTAGCCTGTACAGTATGTATGCAGTGTGCAGAGTCAATTATTGCAGCCATTGAGGAATGAGGACTTTGGCGAGGCATATATTATAAATGCTTGCAATGGCGAGGCACTCGTTGCAGCCTTTGTCGAGAAGTCTGCATACAACCATTGATGATGATGGCTTGTTTATTTATTAATGCTAGTTTATTTATTGTTTATTCTCTAAAATTTTACTAACATATTTACTTAGAAAGTGGCAATGATGATTAGGGCTTGAGAAAGTGCAATTGATACTACATGGTATCATACTATGATGCATAAATAAGCCATCTGAGCCACTTTTTTTTTTCTTTTTTCGACTTCCTCTTTTTTTGGGTGCAGGACATTTGAATAGTTGATTTTGTGTTAAGAAAGCGGCATCAGTGGCATGGACCTTCATCTGTAAACATGCAAATGAAATCTGCTTGAATTGTAATATTTGCTTGAATTGGCCTCACTGGCATTGTATTGGAATACTTGCTTTAATTGTATATTTGCTTGAATTGTATAGTGTATACTTGTTTGAATTGTTAAAGTTGGCACCAGAAATTGTATATTTGTGAAATGTGAACTCTGTAAGTCCATGCTTGAGCTGGCATTGTATATTTGTGAACTCTGGAAGTCCATGCTTGAGCTGGCATCAGTAAATCTGCTGGAAATTAATTTTTTAGGTTAAATTTGCCTACTTTTGCCCACAAACCGACCCATTAAAATCAGGGCCCAAGAACCGAATTAACCGAACAAACCGAACTGATTTATAATGGTTCGGTTCGGATTGGTTTTCCACTAAAACGGTTCGGGTCGGTTTTCAACTATTTAGGTTCGGTCCTTGGTCGGTTTAGGAAATTGCGGTTCGGTCTGAACCGAACCGACCTTTTGCTCTCCCCTATCAGCAATAAATCGGGCCTGACGGGTCTCAGTATTTATAATGGTGATTTGCATATTTAATTAAATGTTTTTTAATTTATTATTTTTAATAATTACTATCTATGTCAATATTTTAGTTTTGCACTGCTGTCAACTAATTTAGCACGACGACTACTCCCAACAAACCTCTCTTGTTGGTTATGTTTTCTGGAAAACTTCTTGGCTGTAATATTACTGTCATGTGGTCAAATTGGAGGATGCAAGAAAGTGTATGTTTGTCTGTTACCTACAGAGGAAAAAATTGGAGTACGGGACTTTATTTGTGCTTTAGATGAAGGTCAATGGTCAACAAAAAACTTCTAATTATACAGCTAGATTATTTACGATATCTAAAAAGATGACTTCTATTTAGGGGATGTTTGGATGCAAATAACTCTTTGAAAGTATAAAAGTGACACTTGCATCATGACGAGTTACAGTGCAGTTACAGTAAGTGGAACTTTCAAAATTGTGTTTGGATATGCTACTTTTTGTCTCCTGCAAGTAGAAGAAAAATGAGTTTGTTGTTTGCATGGTTGTTGAAAGTGAAAAAAAAATGAGTTCAGTTGTTTGGATTGTTGAAAGTAGAAGTTTGTTGGAGATGTGGTAAACCTAGGTATGGTTACCCAACTTTTTGTGTGTGTATAGATTAAAAATTATACCAATTTAACAAGTTTATATAAATATTACACTTCAAGTTTGTTAAGGACGTTTCCAGAAAAATCTACACTGCCATAATCTACAAATTCTCTAGAACCAAAATTCATTTATTACCATAATTACTATCTAACTAAATCAGCCACAAATAAATAGTCATTTCCACAAATAACTCTCTCTCTCTCTCTCTCTCTCTCTCTCTCTCTCTCTCTCTTTGTACTTTCTCAAAAATAAATCAGCTCCTCTCCCCACCACCACCTCCTCCTCTCTCCATCGCTACCTCTCCCCACTACCACCGCCACCACACCCCACCACCACCACCACCACTCTCCACCGCCACCTCCTACTCCCCCTACCACCACCGCCTCCCCTGACGAGACATACTGTATGTATAAAACTGCCAAGACATACTGTATGTCTTGGCAGTTGCAATGTGCAACCAAACAAATAAACTCCCACTTTCAACGTCCAGTTGCAGGGAAAATTGAAAAATCCATCCAATTTTGTTGCACCTACTGGCAACCAAACAGCCCCTTATACATCAACTGCCAAGACATACTGTATGTATAAAACATAAAATTAAAACAGTAGGACCAAAATGCGATCTTCTACTCCCTTCGCTAGACTCGACCTTTGGTCTCTTCAAGTTGTACATATGCAGGAATTCTTCTCGTATTTCTTCTTTACCTAGGGGAAAAACACTAGATCATCAAAGCCATAAAAGTTCCAAGTTCAAGGACAGTAAAAAGTGAAAAATTACTTATGATATGCAATGTGAATAATATTATTCAAGAGAGAGAAATTCTAGGTTCATTTCAATGAATTAAAGTTAGTGTTACTTTTTAAGTTCTAGTTCCTACACTTTTATTATCCTTAACATCCTACTAAACAATCACAAAACAAACAAGCACATAAACACTTATTTATATGGTATACAACTTTCGAGGACAAATCAGATCACACACATAGTTACTTTTTTTAGCAATAATCATATTTCTCCAGGATCAGGTT
Source organism: Iris pallida (assembly GCA_029216955.1). Classification (NCBI taxonomy): domain Eukaryota; kingdom Viridiplantae; phylum Streptophyta; class Magnoliopsida; order Asparagales; family Iridaceae; genus Iris; species Iris pallida. Next base: position 6,481,868 of record JANAVB010015400.1, on the reverse strand, counting down.
GTTGCTAGGATGACACATTACTTAGCTTGGCCCCACAGGCTCTTGACAAACTATATGTTAATTAATGTTAAACTTAATCGATACTCGATCGATTAAATATTAATCCAATACATATTAATTTGACCGACGTAAGTCCAATATAGGAAAGTGAGTTAAGCCACGCACCCTATTCAGAAGGCTCTACAGGAGGTACACTGATCAACTTTTATTTCGTTATTTATATTACAAAGATCCTATCCAGTGTAACCCTAAAGTTCTCTCCCTCCTTAATGATGCAATATAATATTCACAAAAAAATCCTATCTACAATCATGGTACTTACTATTATATTATTCAAATTTAGTTACGTGCCTCGATTCATGTGCATTATGGTACTACACAATACGAAAACACGATATTAGGAAATTATTCGACGTAGTGTAGTATTTCACACTCTGAATAATCAGACTTGATAAATTTAGTTTCACTTACGTGTCCGCATGTCAATGTCATACGCAGCCTAAATCCAATTATCGACCCTTAGTTTTTCTAAGGTTATCGGGAGCCCGTCTCAAGTTCTAGTTTAGTTCATGTTTGAACACACGACTAACCTAGTTAGGCTTCTTTTTAACATTCTACATGTTTTTCGGGTCCAAATTTTATTCTCCTTCAAAAATTTAAAACAAATTTGATATAGTCTCCTTTGTATTTCTTGATCTAAAAACTTGTCAACACAAAAAATATAAAGCTCATGAGCAACCCCCCATTGTTTTGACAAGTATGAACCTCCTCGATTGACAAAATCATACCGGAAAGTATAAAAGAAATATATACTTCCATAGTGTAGGACCGTTGAGTACCTCTAGAGGGGGTGAATAGAGTGTGTGAATGGGCAACAAAAATAATCACCAATTAAAAAATTTAAGCAGCTATATATTTTGGCAGGTAAAAGATGGTAAATAAAATGGGTAAAGTAAGAGAGAAAAGAATCAAACTCCGTGACACAACGATGTATACTGGTCTTCCTCTGAGAGGACTATTCTAATCTCGAGTACTTTTGCTCGATGTTAATCTACTATGGCACAAACTAATTGAGAGCTTGCAGTCTATTACAATACCGTACTTGGTGACGAGCGCACAACCGACTCCAGAAGATGATTTCAAAAACTGGAACATTTTATGAATGCAGCCTCTGATACAACTCTTCAGTATCAAAATTGTAGATTGAACAGAACTGTACTGACTTTGGCTAAGAGTGGTATAAACTTGTTTTGAAAGCTTTATCTCATAGAAAACACTTTGGAATAGATAGAGAAGAGAATGAATGAGTGAATGAGTGATTTAAAATGGTGGAAATTTATTTCTATCTATAGTGTTTTTGCAGCCCAAATTGGATCTGAGTTTGAATGCACGAATCTCGCATTCGAATATTGTAGGCAGATATGGTGGAAGACCAAAACAGATTTAAAACTGACCTGGCCGAACTAAGGCCGAACTCGGGCTAAGTTCTATCCGAATTCTACCTAGGTTAGGTCAGAAATTTTGGATCAAAATTGTCATACCCCGGTCCCGTAGGACCGATCGTTCACGCTAAGGCGTGATGTCGCACGAGCCTAGATTGCGCTCATACAAGGCGGGTTCCATAACGACCGATTACAACAGCTTGCGACGGGATCGTCGCATAGAAGTCCCAAGCAGAAGCATTGAATATACAAAGGAAACACATGTATTAAAACAAAATTAGAGTCTTTATTGATAATGAATTTAGATTACATTGGCGTTTTGATTCCTCCGATTGAGCTTAGCGGGACGGGGCATTACATTATACACCACTCAGAAAAAGTTTCGTCCTCGAAACATAATGAGTACACACTTACTAACTTATCATATGATTCAATCTCCCATGGTTCTCGCTGTCACACTCATTTTTCTAATTAGGGGTATTCTAGTCATTGTGTGCTAATTTTGAATTTTTATTAATTTATTAATTAAATTGATTGGTGTGTGGTTTTGATTAGTGTTTTGGTAGTAGAAGGTGGTATCACGGATTAGTCAACCTTGATTAGAAGCCTAATAATGTAATTAGAGATTTAATTGGCTTTTTAGATTTTTATTTAGAGCCATTGTCCATTTTAGGAATCTTTTAATTTATTTTTAAGTTATTTTTATATAGCCTTTTTAAGCCTTTTTGTCTTTGGGCTTTTAAGCAACCTGAGGAGTGCTGGCCAATGACCAAACCCTAAATCTAACCCTAGTACCCCCTTGGCTGGACACAGCAGCAGTCCCCCTTTTTTATTGTGTTTTAACTTGTAACCCCCTTTGGCATTTTGTCTTTGGGCTTTTAAGCAACTTGAGGAGTGTTGGCTCATGACCAAACCCTAAATCAAGTTCACAAACCCTAGTTTTCCCTTCTCTTCTAAAGGCCCAATGTTCTCGTTTTCTACCCAAATCCTTCTAAAAGAAGTGCATTGCAACGGTTGGGAGGAGAGGAACCTGCTGGAGACTTGTTAGCGAGGGATTGGAGGCGTTTGACTGACGGAAATCGGCATCGACGCGTTTGGAGGCACGTTGCATTGAGATTTTGACTCTAATAGGTAAACCCCCTTTAAACACTTGTTATTTCTAATTCTTCTTCGTATATGCATCCATATAGGTACCTCCGACCCGTGCATGAAGTTTGGTAGGTTTTTGATTTCGTTTGATAGCCGTATCGGACACGTGTCGGTCCTATGGGACACGTGTTTGACGAAATGCCACTTAGAACTGAAAGTTGGTATTTTTCGATTCTGTTTTCACGAATTTATTGATGTTATGATTTGAAATAACTTTCGTGAAGACGGATCTTGATTCGACACGATTTCAGTGTCCGAATCGGACACGGACGCGCATGCACGAGGCCCGTGCACGACCCCGTGCATGTCCTGCTTTCTGTGCGTTCTAACTCGACACACAGAACTCCGTTCCACATAAAATTTTATGGACGTGTGGGGGAAACCTCTGCCTACGTGCTTTTAAAATTTCACGATGTTTCATGAAGCGTGTGCGGAGAAATCTAACGCGCACGGTTCAGCCAGTGCTGTGCACGCGGCTGAAAATTGCCTCTGACACGGCCTTCTTACGCAAAAACGACGCGACGAGGACCCGTTCCAAGAGCGTTAGCATGAATCCCTATACCTGGGCTACCCAGGGACCCAACCTCGAGACACGACATGGCTCGTGTCATGAGCCACGGGTCTCGACACGCGCCCACGAGGCCGCACGCGCTCGCGCACACAGCCGCACGGGTTCGCGTGTCCTATGTCGCGTGGACGCGACGTGGTGTCGTGTCAATGTGTCCTAGACCTAGACCTGCACCGCACCTAGCTATGTGCATGAGAACGAGGCTTCTCGTTGTGCGTGTGGCGTTCAATCGAGCAAAAATGCACGTGCACATACACTTGTCAATGTACGCATATCCGGTTCTCTCCGATACGCACTCCGTGGACACGATACGGACACGGATTCGATCCCGTGAGTACCCGAGCACGTCACACACGTATGCACATTTGTGTTTGCCAAGTTTCACGGGTTCTAGTTGAGTATTGTGCGTTTTGAGCTTCGAGTTGGGTTTTCGGGTTCGGTTTATTGAATTTTGAGTTGTTTTATTATATTTTGACTTCTGAGAATTTAACTCAGAATTTCTGAGTTTATGTTGTACTAATTAGATTCTGGACTTGTTGGTTTTAACCTCTAGTTTTACTTTCAAGTGATACTATCATATGGTATATAGCTTTATATCTCTTTGTATATACATATGCATATAATGTTATATATATATATATATATATATATATATATATATATATATATATATATATATATATATATATATGGGAAAATTTATGAAATGCCTAAAAAAAAGTTTTATCAAAAACCCACCACGTAATAACATTTCATCGCGTGCCCAGAATTAGCAAAAAATATATAAAGAGGGTTCCGAATGACCTTTTTGTCCTTCCTTCTAATTTATTGAAAACACCCATGAAACTACTCTTAAAAAAATGTTTCGATACTTCATCTTCTTCCATACGCTGCTCACTTTCGAATCTAGGTTTTCTCCTCAAAATCTTTAAAAACTTGTCGAAAAATTTCGGAAAAACCGAGACAAACGGCAAAAGTGGTAAAACGGAGGTCAAAACATCATTTTTTTACGATTCTAAAATTTTAAAAGGCCAACAAAAGGTGAAGCAGTTTATCTCAGGCTCCTCGAAGATACGCTTATTTTGCGACAAACCGGGCCTCGTTTCGACCTCCCAGTCAAAAGTTATGGCCCTCCAAAGTTTTAAATGGCCATAAAATGCAGGAGAATAGCTATTCTCTGTGTTAGAACACGAAGAATGTTAATTTCGCATGAGGGTGGCCATTCTCCGTGTTAGTAACACGGAGAATGGCATTCTTCATCATAATTTACACGGAGAATGGCCATTCTCTGTGTTAGTAACATGTAGAATAGCATTCTCCGTCTTAATTTACACGGACAATGGTCATTCTCCGTGCTAAATTACATGGAGAATGGCCATTCTCTATCTTAATTTACACAGAGAATGGCCATTCTTCATGTAATTTAGCACGGAGAATGGTCATTCCAGTGTTAAAACGCAGGAGAATGGCCATTCTCTGTGTTAAAAAACACGGAGAATGGCATTCTCCGTGTTAATTTACACAGAAAATGGCCATTCCCAGTGTTAAAACGTAGGAGAATGACCATTCTTTGTGTAATTTAGTATGGAGAATGGCATTCTCCGTCTTAATTTACACAGAGAATGGCCATTCTCCGTGCTAAATTACACGGAGAATGGCCATTCTCCGTGGTAAATGACACATAGAATGGTCATTCAAATGTTAAAACACAGGAGAGTGGCCATTCTTCGTGTTAGAAACACGAAGAATGGCATTCTCCGTCTTAATTTACACGGAGGATGGTCATTCTCCGTGCTAAATTACATGGAGAATGGCTATTCTCCGTGTTAAATGACACGAAAAATGGTCATTCAAATGTTAAAACACAGGAAAATAGCCATTCTCCGTGTTAGAAACACGGAGAATGCCTAATTTACACGAAGAATGGCATTCTCCTTGTTAAAACGCAAGAGAATGACTATTCTTCGTGTTATATCGACGAAGAACAGTTGACAGAAACCTAATTTTTATTTTTTTGTTTTGTTGAATGAAATTTGACATGAATAATGATTCAAGAATTTTCATTTTTCTTTCAAAACGATGCTAACTCTTATGGAAAAGAAGAAGATCTCTCTCCATAATTGACCTAATTGTCGAAAAAGAAGAAGAAGAAGAAGAAGAAGAAGAAAAAGAAGAAGATGAACGATGATTGGAGTTCGACTGAAAAAAAGCATGGTGAACTACGAACGATCTTTGCGATCTCTGCTGAAGATGAGAGCAATGGAATTCAGATCTCTTGTGAAGAAGAAGAAGAAGAAGAAGAAGAAGAAGAAGAAGAAGACGACGAGAATTGCAATCCAAATCTGAGTTTGTGCGGAGGGGTAGTTATGGTATAAATTTTGTAAATACAGAGCATCTAAAGGGAATCTTGGAATACTTAACGTGGAAATATAAAATTCTGGGCATTTCATAAAACCCATCCTGCGGGTGGGTTTTTAATAAAAACCAACCCCGAAATTGGGTTTCTCAGCAATTTCCAGTATAATATATATATATATATATATATATATATATATATATATATATATATATATATATATATATATAATATATATATATATATATATATATGAAGAGTTGAAAGATGTGTGTTTTATTTTCAGATTTTGAACCTAAACAGCAGCCCCTTCACACAGTAAGCACACACACACACTCTCTCCCTTCCCTTGTTCTTTACTAGCCTATGTTGGTGTGCATGTAAAAAAAAATATTTATATGTGTATATACTCTAGTGTATATATATATATATATATATATATATATATATATATATATATATATATATATATATATATAAAAAACAAGGGAAGGGAGAGAGTGTATATATATATATACATGCACACCAACATAGGCTAGTAAAGAACAAGGGAAGGGAGAGAGTGTGTGTGTGTGTGTGTGCTTACTGTGTGAAGGGGCTGCTGTTTAGGTTCAAAATCTGAGAATAAAACACACATCTTTCAACTCTTCATATATATATATATATATATATATATATATATATATATATATATATATACTGGAAATTGCTGAGAAACCCAATTTCGGGGTTGATTTTTATTAAAAACCCACCCGCAGGATGGGTTTTATGAAATGCCCAAAATTATATATTCTCACGTTAAATATTCCAAGATTCCCTTTAGATGCTCTGTATTTCACAAAATTTATACCATAACTACCCCTCCGCAATATATATTTATATATATATATATATATATATATATATATATATATATATATATATATATATATATATATATATCTTGGTATAGGATGTTAGTCTAGTTAGTTAGAAATGACCCTTTAGGCCTAAACTAGGCCAAGTTGACTAGCAAGTTGACTAAGTTGACAAAGTCAACTTTGGGTCAAACTTGATTCTAATCGATTCAAATGGACTTAGAATGACTTGATAACTTGTGTTTGACCTAGAAATTGGTAGAGGGACTAGTTGACTTATGGTTGACCAGGTTTGACCAGAGTTGACCAGGTTTGACCAGAGTTGACCAAGGGTTGACTTTGACCTAGAAGGACCTAGAATCATTTAGAATGCATTATAGACTTCATCTTTTTCATATTAGACACTTTGTAACCTATGGTTGTTCTAAATAGGATTCAGATACTCCAGTTCGGACTCTTATTCTCATCAGACAGTCGAGATACCAGGCGAGTACATTCTCTGACCGTTTCATACTTGTTATGAATTATATTCTTGTCATAGTTAAATTTACTTAATGCTGACATGACATTATCACGGATTAGTACTATATGGATCTTTACATGAGATGGTATCCCCTTCGGGTGCATCGAATACATCATGTCATGTGCTTTTCACGAACATCATGTATTTTGTGGACTCTTATTATTCATGTATACTCATGTGCTCTCATGTACTCTCATGATCTCATGAGCTTCATATATAAACTATCATGTACAATAACGTAACCTGTCTAGATCCTTGTGTATTGATTGGGGCATGGGGGAGTAGAAATAGTCATGTGAACAATTCCAAAGTAGTGTAATTATGTACAAACTCTTTAGTGTAATCATGTGCAAATCAAGCCGTTCACATGTCTATCTGGTACTCTAAATCACATAGTCACTTACAGTTCTCTATTATCGTATATAGATAGCTTCGTTTATCAGTTCCTCTCTTTCTTTTCATGATTATTTCTTACAGTGTTTCATGTATCTTAACCTATCACATGCTTTATATTTCCTGTCAAGATATGAACTGCGTGAGATGTATTGTGCTCGTTTCCGTCCTGATTGGACTGTTGAAAATATTACAGGTGATGAGGAAGAGTTCTGTCCTACATATTATGGCACAAGCTTAGATGGCACCGGTGACTTGGACCCTCAGGAGGATCCAGCGCTGAGGACTTGTCTATTATCTAGATTATATCTCTAGACCAGTTTTTCTTTTAGTTGTCTTATTTTATGTACTTTCAGATATTGGTTATTTTGTGTTATTTGAACACTCAGATATTACTCTCATTTGTAGCTCTTGTTGGAGATTACTCTTTTATCTTATTCATCTCTTTATTACTTATTTTCCCCTTAGATGCTGTGATTGAGTTGTACCTTTATATTGTCTTTCTTTTGGAGCGTATATCATTGTACAGGTATGGTTGTATTGTTAGATGTTATGACCTAGGACAACGTTCTACCACCGACACTGTAGCGTAGGCTGGACGTACCCACTTCTCGTGCCCTTACAATAGATGCGGGTCATGACACGTTTTTAGTGGTGGCCCATGCAGGTCGGTTGCAACTAGTACAATTTCGTAGTGGTACTCGAACTAGAGTATCACTGCAGCATGCAGTAGGATATATGATATAAGTTAAGGTACTCAATCACATTAGAAAAACTCTTATCTAATTCTTGTTGCTAATTGTCTTCTTTTGAAACAAACTGTCATCCTTTGATTATATCGCTTCTTTCTCAGTAGTTGATTTTTTGTTTGATCTGTCTTCTGGATGGTGAAGACACGATCGCATCGCTCTGGCCTAAGGAATACCACTGAGAGGTCTGCCACTTCTCGCCCGACTCAGCAGGACCCTGGGACAACAGTACCTCTTGTTCCTGCTCAGGTGGAAGCATCTGCAGCATTTGGGGGTGCTCCTCTACCGGTTTCGAGGACTACTTCAGAGGTTCATGGAATGCTACTACCACCGCCTCAGGGGACAGTTGATACGGTGCAGTTCTTTGCCTTCATGCAGCAGATAATGGAGACTCAGCGGCACCAGACGGAGGATATGAGGAAGGGCATTGACAATGCCCATCAGCTAGCCATGATTGCAATAGAGAAGGTGATTTCCCAACTACATAAAGGGCAGATACAACCGTACCAGCTGAGGACTCCGGGTATTCAGGACTTTCCGAAGATGCGGCCGTGAGACTTCAAGAGTACTGAGTGTATCCTATATACCGACGACTGGATCAAGCATATAGAGAAGATCTTTTGCCTCACGAAGATACCAGCTAGGGTTCAGATAGAAGCAGTGGACAGCCAGATAAAGGACCTTGCCCGTATATGGTACCAGATCGACCCCAGGGTTGGTACAGAGGGGCAGACTTGGAAGACTTTCAAGAAGCTCTTCAAGGAGAAGTTGTTTCCCGACACCGTACTTGGCGTCTTGGAGATGTAGTTTGAGAACCTGGTTCAGGGGAACCAAACAGTATAGGAGTAAATCGGAGAGTTTTATCGCCTGGGCAGATTTGTGGAGGGCCTTAGCTAGACTGCGAAGGCTAGGAGGTTCAGGAAGGGCTTGGTTAAGGAAGTCAAGTCCTTGACCAAGAGTGACAGAAATGCTACCTTTGAGGAGGTTCTATCAGGAGCTATGGCAGCGGAGGATGACCTTGAACTGAAGCTAAAGAGAGGTCATGATTCACATGGAGCCTACGACAGTGGGGGCCCGACCAAGAGGCCCCATTATCAGCAGAAGCCGTTCCAGCAGTAGCAGTTCCAAAGTCAAGGTCATGCGCCTTTCCAGCAGAAGCAGATACAGCAGGCACCTAGACAGTTGTAAGTCATCAGTTACACTTTCTGTAAGAAGCCAGGACATGTGTGGAACGAGTATAGGAAGAGGCTAGACAAGTGCCTACTTTGTGGTTCAGTGGAGCACCAGCTGAGGGACTATCCCATGTCTTTAGGATGTATAGCTCAGGGAGCAGGAGCCAAGGCTCCGACAGGACAGCAGAAGGGACCATTGTAGACCCAGTAGCAGAAGTTTATCCAGCACCAACAGCAGACTATTTGAGGTCAGCAGGGGCGAGCCTTCGCCATGTCAGCCGAGGATGTAAAGGCAGTCGGAGATCTGATAGTAGGTTCTGTTCGTCTCGACTTCTTTTCTACATTCGCCTTATTTGATTCGGGGGCTTCCCATAGTTTTGTGTCTGTATCATTTGCTGTTAGACACCAGCTTTCTTCTGAATCGTTGCCTAGGACTTGTAAGATCACGACTGGGGTGGTATCATCCTCGTCCGTAATATTTGCTAGGATCGAAGAGTAGTTTTGGGAGGCCGAGAACTGGATGTGCGTCTGCTCGTAATGTCATTACCGAATTACGAAATTATACTCGGTATAGATTGGTTGAGCAGGCACCATGCCAATATAGATTATCGCGGTGGTAGAGTTCTTTTCAGAGTGCCAGGAGAGCCAGAGTTCGAGTTCACCAGACGGGAGGCGGAGCAGAGTGACTTATAAGATAAAAGAAAAGTGAGCACGAGAGACTTGTAATCATGGCTTGCACCTATTGTAATCTGATTGTTCAAAGAGTTCTTTTGAATAACTTATGTTTTGATTTTAAATTCCACTGCTTGTTCAACGTTTCTGATTGGAACTTCTGTACGACGACCCCGTCGCCGCTGATGTAATCGGCCGTTATGAAACTGCCTTACACGAGCGCAATCTAGGGTCATGCGGTATCATGCCTTAGCGAGGACGATCGCTTCTATGAGAGCGGGACGTGACATAATGGTATCAGAGCACGGCTTTACGTCCTTGGACTTCATATCGATCTCTTAATTTTGAAAGCTCGTCGTTGGAAAAAGAAGTGTGTGCTCTCTCTCTCTCAAATGTCCCTCGGTATGTCCATACAATAAGTCTAAATATTTTCAAAAGCTCGTACAAGCGTTCAATCGAACGCATCGGTAGGCTATCGCCGAATGCATCGATAGATAATGGCCTTTGTGCCGAATGGTGTCAAACTTGACTTGATAAAGAACACGTGCTAAAGTTAACATGTCGCATGCATGCCTAACTAGTCCTGCATCGACCTAGCAATTAAGCGTGCAAACTCGGAATGTAGCCGCATGGGATAGCTATGCACACGGACTTTTGGCTAAGTTGTGCCGCGTGTCGCGCACCTCGACTTTTTGGTGCAAACGAGTCGCGTGCAATATTAAGTACCGCTCGGTCGGGAACGAAGCTACACTTAGATTGTCTATCGATAGGAACGCTATCGAGCTAACGCTTAGGCGTGCACGAAAGATTGATTTGGATTATGAGGAATAGTACGAACGACTTAGTGCGTTGATACGTCGTGAGCGATTACGCTAGAGATTCGTCGAACGAATCTGAAAGATGTCATAGCAAATGATGCGAACATGGTCGAGGACTAGATCGGATGGCTCAAATCCTGAGTGGTGTATGGATTTTCTTGGGAATCATTCGAGCAAATTTGAGGATTACGAATAACGGCGAGTATGTCGACGAGGCGATGCGATCGCGCAAAGCCTTAGAACACGTCACGCTTAGTTGATCATGACTTCAAATGTACCGAACGAGATGTCGCTCGGACAACTTGTGAATGGGCAACGCGAGTTAGAAAATGATTCGGAACGATGAAACAAGTGAATGTCTTGATCGAGGAAATCTAGTAAATCACACGTACGATCTCGGAGCGAGTCAAATGAAAATGTGACTTGAGTTTGGACAACGATCTTGAAACTAGCTTGAGGAATAGCAATCGAACTTGATCTTAAATATTGAGGAGATTATGGAATATCCAACTCGGACAACAGCATCAACGCACGACTTGGAGTTCGTTGTAAAAGAAAGATCGTCAGGTTACGTACATCATCGATAGTATTGAGGCGTATCAAAGATCGATGTACGATAACTCGGGGGTACTCTGATTCGAGGAATAACGATCGTGTAAAATGTTACTGTTCCGATGGATGCTGTACTCGGGATATTGAAACGTGTCAAGGAAAAGATAGATTTGGCTCGAGGATTTCTAAGTTGAACGAATGACAAACGGACTATCGAACTAAGATCTTGGCTTGGTTAAAAAAATAAAAATATTTGGATTTGCTTCGTCGATGATGTGAGCCCTTGACCTAATTTTTCTCATTTCTTATTATTAAATTTTATTGAAATATTAATTTATGCATGAATCACTAAGGAATTAAGACAATAAGAATATATGTGTATATCAAATGGGACCCGGTTGCAAATACAAGGGCAGGGGAGGGGTTTTTCCCAAATATGTCTATGAGGGAGGGTTCAATGTACAATTCCGGTTAGAAGAGGGGGGAAACTGTAAAAGTTTCCATTTAAATTCAAACGTTCACCTGAGATAGGAATGAACCCTGTTTGAATTCTAATTTAAACCAGATTCAAATCATCAAGCCGATCTCCTCGAATCCCTGAGAGATTCTGCTAGACCCTCGGGCACGAGTATATAAACCTAGAGCAGTCGACCCTGCCTCTCCCCTTCAAACCCTATGAACCCACATTGCTTTCAACCGCGAGGACAACCCAAGAGGAGCAGAAATCGAAGGGGAATCGTCGAATACACAAGAGGTAACCTTCACCAACATGGCTAAAGAGTTATTAGAAGTAGTAATTTTCTTCATGAACTCAATAGGGGTTAAGTATTTGTAATAATTCCAAAGTGGGAGACAGGTTGAGATGAACACCCATGTGAACCACCATTGTGTCCCATGGATACTAGCTGGTACCTCTTGTATCAGGTTTATATCCTAGTGTAATCGAATGTGAAGGGATACTCATATATACCTATGTGTGTTAAAGGTGTATCCATTCGTGAGTTTTAGTGTTAAACTGATATTAGATAGGAAGATAACAGAGATAGTTATAAGAGGAGGAATACCATAGTTATTGACTATAGCAACCTTCATTATATGCCAGTTGCATAACATCCTATATTGAGTTATATTATTCATATGATGCACTTAAGGTTCACACTATGATCGGATGTTCTTCAGGTTGTAGTACGTACTACTACACTTACCATGCTATGTTGTAAAATTGATTACTTGGCAAATATCCTTATTGACTACTTAGAGCTCTGTTTCCACCAATTTAGACTGGGAGTTGGTTTTCATATCCCTGAAGTCTACCCTACTGTTCAGTTAGCTAGGTATCAATCTAGATGGCTATTAGACTATGTGTTGCATATATCTGTGTGTGTGGTGTTGGCCATGCAGGCTGGGAACTTTGTAATTTCCCTGTTAGTAAAATTCCAGCCCATTGTCTCAGGTTCAATCGAATGCCTAACATTTTGAGTGATCAGTCCCTTAAATGGCCCAGATAATTCATATAACAGTCCTCTAGTTTATCTTGCACCTGTTAAGAGAGAGCTTATGTCAGTAGGTTCAACAGGGTATGGGTGACCCATAGTATCCTGGAGACAGGACAGAGGTTAGCAATAAGCATGAAGGGGAAAATGCTTAGCAGTACAGTTCATGAAGGGATGGGACAGAGGTTAGCCCAGTTAATGAATGTCATGAGCTTTTACTATCGTATAAGCTTTGTACTGTGTTTCATATATATGCACCTGTGACAGGCTACATTACTTCTATAATGTTAACTGTGGAAGAGTGGTTATTGAGTAATCAATCTCTATTGGGTTACTGATATGGACATTAGGAACCTAGCCATGTCGACTGAACCTATTGGCCTGATATTGAGAGAAACATTTCTCCCTAGAGCGGCTAACAAGGAGAATACCCTGAGTAGGATAATACAAGCCTCTGTGTTAGAACTCAATATCTGCCATTAACTAGTATCCTGGATGTTGGTCGTACCAAGTGGTGTAGACTTAAACTTAACATCGAGGGAAATTTCTGGTAGAGCAGACTGAAAAGCTGATACAGTACTTAGGTACCAAGCATCCAGGAATATTAGCGAGACTAACCCTATACTCAAGGAACCTAGAGACTACAGGATGTCCTACAGACCCTCACCCACCAGAGAAATGGAACTGTTATAGCCGTTTTAGTAGTCTGAGAGTATGGCAAATAGCTTAGACACAGGGCATCCTTCGCTGATACATCCAGTGTGATAATGTTGCAGACTTAGACATCTTAGCATCCTTCATTGATACATCCAGATATCAGTACAGCCTTGGAATATCTGAATTCAATCCACGTGTGATAGTGTTGCAGCCCCTTGGCTTGGTTCAGTCCCCAACTGAATAATATATCATTTCTCTTAGACCCTAGTTCAACAAATAATTCTCTTGTTCAGTTTTCAGATATCATATACAAACTAATGTCTCTTAGGACAGTTATTGATAAGTTCAGTTTCCTATTTTAGTCACTGTCATCCCCCTTAGTTATATGTCCTACAGGTTATCTACATACATACACCCTCACCTACTGTGGATGAATGACCTACATTGGAACATGTCTAATATCCCATAATTGGGTACAGGCAGAAATATCAGGTTATACTAAACAGCAGTATGGCATAACATGGGTGGTATCACTAAGGAAATAGGACTTGTGTACCAAGGGAGTACACCTATAGTCAATTTTGGTAGTCTTGACAGTAGGACATCGGGGTACCACTGTGTCATAGAAAAATAAGCATATATGGATATATTATATATAAAGGAAATGGACCTTGGCATAGACAGTTGTGGGCATACCTATAGGTTATGAGGTTGCCAAGAGTGGTAACCACCTAAGTCATTAAAGGCTAATTGGATTTGTAAGGGTAATTAGCCATAATTTCCAATATAGTTTTACTTTGTTAGCTCATATGTTGATTAGATTTAATTCACAAAATAGGATACTTGCACTCTAACTCTTCACTTGATCATTACTCGCAGCTCGGGACGACAGGCAAGTGCATGTATCGATTGTTACCGTTTCTGACAGTTTCCTTTACTTGTTATTCATATGTCTTGCTGGTTGTTAACACGATCATAACACGAGGATTAGTACTATGGATTTTACTCTACATTTTGATTATCTCCTGTGTCACCCTATATATGATTGCTTCTATGAGTACTAACTGGGCGGGGAAATATCTTAGTAGGCGTGTGAACAACACATTCTATCCCATGAGTCTATTCTTGAATAATAGCAGCTGCACACGACACGTGCAGTTGCCGGATTTACCCCTTAGTCGTTCACACACCGAAACCGATATTTCAATGCACGTAGATAGATGATGTTCCTATTATTCCACCATGTTTTGTACCACTTGCCATGCTACCATAATTTTACATGTTTCCTCATAGTAGCTATATTTTTCATTGATAGAGTCTCATGTCTTTCCTTTATACTATGATGCTAGTTACCTTCTAGTTTCATTCTCATATGCTATTTACATGTTTATGATTCTGTTGAGATTCGGTTAGTGGTCATATGTGTACTTGTTCCAATCCTGACTGGATAACCAACATTTTAGATGATGAGTTAGAGGAGTTCTGTTCCACTTTCTATGAGCAGACTGAAGACCCTGACTTGAGCTTATAGGAGGACTTGGATGCGGGGCTACCCTCCGCAGGAGACTATTAGCTAGACAGCATTTTTATAGAGCATGTGTTGCTCACAGAAACTCTTGATTGTATTTCATTTTATTTATGGATTATGAGAGTTGAGTAGTGGATTTCCTTTTAGTACATTTTGATTATATTGAGATCATTCCTTTTATCATATTTGGTCTCTACATCTTGTGATCTCTTTTCAGTTATCAGCTTGTTTCTTTCACCATAGATATTGTGTTTATAATTTTCTATGAGATTTGATATGCAAATTTGATCTTTGTGAAAATAAATATAAACTGCGTGGTTGTATTTATAAACTGTGGAGATGACTAGACAGCGTTCTACCGCCGATACGGTGGCGTAGGCTGGACGTACCCACGGCTCATGCCCAAATATTGGGTGCGGGTTGTGACACGTTTTTATGGTGGCCCATGCAGGTCCGATTTCGCAGAACACAGCGAAACTTGTGGTAGTACTCAACTTAGATGTACTACTACAAGCCTGCGAGTAGGAAGTAGACTTTAAGGATCATCTCCACAATTCTAACATCGTTATTGGGTTCTACATTTGATCTCAATTATTCCTTTGATCTGTATCCTATTTGAATCTTCAAACCAACTAATGATTTTACTTTGTGGCAGTTAGATGGATCAAGGCAGGAACCCTGCTCACCCGAACACCCCAACAAACGTTGGTGGGTCCTCCACGAATGGAATCCCACCGACTCACGGAGGTCGCTTCACCTACTTAGGCGAGACTCCCCAGCCGTAGGCTACGAGATTTCGCCGTGATGACATTCCGCCACCTCCTCAGTTCACTTCGTCGATTCTACCACCAGCACCTTTCCACCAGCCTGTACCTTTCCACCAGCCAGCACCCCTTCAGCATCAAGCACTAGTTCTGCCTCCAGCACCTGCGCTGGACAACGCCATGCTTCTTGCGGTCATACAGCAGCTCATGATTTCCCAGACGCGGCAGGCTGACATTTTCCGTGATACACTGAGGGAGGCTCTTCAGAATAGGGAGGCTCCCCCGCAGCGGCCCGGCACCTCCAAAAATTTTACAGACCTCAGGCCCTGGAAATTCAAGGGTACGGAGGGAATTCTCTACGCCGACGACTGGTTGGAGAATGTGGATCGCAATCTCCGGAGGGCCCGAATCCCCGAAGACCAGAAGGTTGATAATGCTAGCATGCAGCTCTATGACATCGCCTACACGTGGTACAGGGATGAGCCCCGGTTCACTGCACCAGACGTGACTTGGGAGGAATTCAAAGAGCTATTCAAGGCGAAGTTTTATCATAAAGCAGCCCGCGATGAGTTGGAGAACGAGTTCGAGAGCCTCGAACAAGGCAACCTCTCCATCGACGAGTATTCGGTCGAGTTCTCCCGCCTCAGTCGATTTGCAGATGCCTTGAATCCTGCAGCTAAGGCCAAGAAGTTCATGAAGGGGCTATCACATGAGATCCGCATAGCCATAGCCACCAGCCAAGCCACAACATACGAGAGGATCTTGAAAGTTGTACAAGATGTAGAGAAGGAGATGAAGCGCAAACAGAAGAGGGACCGAGACGCCTACGGAGGAGGCAACAGCCAGTCCGAATCGGCAAAGCGGTCCAATGCTCCAGGGAAGACCGCGACACAGCCCCGCATCCAGCAGCAGCAGCAGCAGCAACAGCAGCAACAGTACCAGCCTCCAGATAGAGCTTATACTTTTCAGCAGAGCCAACAGAGGCAGCCATCGAGACCTTACAACTACTGCAAGAAGTCGGGACATTTATGGGAGATATGCTGGAAATGACTTGGAGCATGCTTATTCTGCGGATCTAGCGAGCATCAGATGAGAGAATGTCCAGCGGCGCGTATTCATGCAGCACAGAAGGCAGCTCTTGCCCAAGGAGCACCGCCGAGGCCCACGATACCCCAGCAGCAGAGGGGACCCCTGCCCACACAGCAGCAGCACTTCGGCCAGCACCAGCAGCAGGACAGAGCTTATGCCATGGCGGTTGATGAGACCCTAGTATCTCCTGATGTAATAGCAGGTTCTGTTCTCCTTGAGTCTTTTCAGCTATTGCCTTATTTGATTCTGGAGCCAGTCACAGCTTCATATCTGCAGCCTTTATCTTTAGACATATCATTGTATTTAAGCCCTTAATTAGCACCTATGAAGTCTCGACTGGCGGAGGCGTCATCTTAGTGAAGGATGTTTGCGTCGGTCGCCGCATCACCATAGGAGGCCGAGAACTACGCGCTAGCTTACTCATAATGCCACTCCCGAGCTTTGACATAGTGCTCGGCATGGACTAGTTGAGTAAACACTTTGCCAGCATTGATTGTCACCGTGGTTGTGTCGTATTCAGTCCATCGGGGGAGACTGTGTTCGAGTTCGCTAGAGGAGAAGTAGAGCCACGTGGCGGACCCCAGTCACGTGCTAGACCACTCGGAGATTGAGGTGGGACCGAGTCTTAGTTATCAGGAGCAGCCTGTAGAGATCTTGGATCGCGGAGAGAAGGTGCTGCGCAACCAGACCATTCCATTGGTGCGTGTCGCATGGAGGCACCATTCTCCGAGCGAATCCACTTGGGAGAGGGAAGACGAGATGCGAGAGCGCTATCCCCATCTTTTTGAGACTGGAGGTACAAATTCGTACTCTTACGTCCACCTTTAATTTTGAGGACGAAATTATTTTAAGGTGGGTAGGTTTGTGAGCCCTTGACCTGAATTTTCTCATTTCTTATTATTAGATTTTATTGAAATATTAATTTATGCATGAATCACTAAGGAATTAAGACAATAAAAATATATTTGTATATCAAATGGGACCCGGTTGCAAATATAAGGGCAGGGGAGGGTTTTTTCCCAAATATGTCTATGAGGGAGGGTTCAATGTACAATTCCGGTTAGAAGAGGGGGGAAACTGTAAAAGTTTCCATTTAAATTCAAACGTTCACCTGAGGTAGAAACGAACCCTGTTTGAATTCTAATTCAAACCTGATTCAAATCATCAAGCCGATCTCCTCGAATCCCTGAGAGATTCTGCTAGACCCTCGGGCACGAGTATATAAACCTAGAGCAGTCGACCCTGCCTCTCCCCTTCAAACCCTATGAACCCACATTGCTTTCAGCCGTGAGGACAACCCAAGAGGAGCAGAAATCGAAGGGGAATCGTCGAATACACAAGAGGTAACCTTCACCAACATGGCTAAAGAGTTATTAGAAGTAGTAATTTCTTCATGAACTCAATAGGGGTTAAGTATTTGTAATAATTCCAAAGAGGGAGACAGGTTGAGATGAACACCCATGTGAACCACCATTGTGTCCCATGGATACTAGCTGGTACCTCTTGTATCAGGTTTATATCCTAGTGTAATCGAATGGAAAGGGATACTCATATATACCTGTGTGTGTTAAAGGTGTATCCATTCGTGAGTTTTAGTGTTAAACTGATATTAGATAGCAAGAGAACAAAGATAGTTATAAGAGGAGGAATACCATAGTTATTGACTATAGCAACAATCATTATATGACAGTTGCATAACATCCTATATTGAGTTATATTATTCATGTGATGCACTTAAGGTTCACACTATGATCGAATGTTCTTTAGGTTGTAGTACGTACTACTACACTTACCATGCTATGTTGTACAATTGATTACTTGGCAAATATCCTTATTGACTACTTAGAGCTCTGTTTCCACCAATTTAGATTGGGAGTTGGTTTTCATATCCCTGAAGTCTACCCTACTATTCAGTTAGCTAGGTATCAATCTAGATGGCCATTAGACTATGTGTTGCATATATCTGTGTGTGTGTGGTGTTGGCCATGCAGGCTGGAAACTTTGTAATTTCTCTGTTAGTAAAATTCCAGCCCATTGTCTCAGGTTCAATCGAATGCCTAACATTTTGAGTGATCAGTCCCTTAAATGGCCCAGATAATTCATATAAAAGTCCTCTAGTTTATCTTGCACCTGTTAAGAGAGAGCTTATGTCAGTAGGTTCAACAGGGTATGGGTGACCCATAGTATCCTGGAGACAGGACAGAGGTTAGCAATAAGCATGAAGGGGAAAATGCTTAGCAGTACAGTTCATGAAGGGATGGGAAATAGCTTGATATCTATATCAATGTTCAGTCTATGTAGCAATTTAAGTCATTACATTAATGTATCAGTATTGTGGCATATTGCAATGTATCAATCTTCATTACATTATATGTTCAGTCCAGTTAAGAGGAATGAGTGTAACCCCTGTACAGACTATACTGTTAGCCCAGTTAATGAATGTCATGAGCTTTTACTATCGTATAAGCTTTGTACTGTGTTTCATATATATGCACCTGTGACAGGCTACACTACTTCTATAATGTTAACTGTGGAAGAGTGGTGATTGAGTAATTAATCTCTATTGGGTTACTAATATGGACATTAGGAACCTAGCCATGTCGACTGAACCCATTGGCCTGATATTGAAAGAAACTTTTCTCCCTAGAGCGGTTAACAAGGAGAATACCCTGAGTAGGATAATACAAGCCTCTGTGTTAGAACTCAATATCTGCCATTAACTAGTATCCTGGATGTTGGTCGTACCAAGTGGTGTAGACTTAAACTTAACATCGAGGGAAATTTCTGGTAGAGTAGACTGAAAAGCTGATACAGTACTTAGGTACCAAGCATCCAGGAATATTAGCGAGACTAACCCTAGACTCAAGGACCCCAGAGACTACAGGATGTCCTACAGACCCTCACCCACCAGAGAAATGGCACTGTTATAGCCATTTTAGTAGTCTGAGAGTATGGCAAATAGCTTAGACACAGGGCATCCTTCACTGATACATCCAGTGTGATAGTGTTGCAAACTTAGACATCTTAGCATCCTTCATTGATACATCCAGATATCAGTACAGCCTTGGAATATCTGAATTCAATCCACGTGTGATAGTGTTGCAGCCCCTTGGCTTGGTTCAGTCCCCAACTGAATGATATATCATTTCTCTTAGACCCTAGTTCAACAAATAATTCTCTTGTTCAGTTTTCAGATATCATATACAAACTAATGTCTCTTAGGACAGTTATTGATAGGTTCAAATTCCTATTTTAGTCACTGTCATCCCCCTTAGTTATATGTCCTACAGGTTATCTACATTACATACACCCTCACCTACTGTGGATGAATGACCTACATTGGAACATGTCTAATATCCCACAATTGGGTACAGGCAGAAATATCAGGTTATACTAAACAGCAGTATGGCATAACATGGGTGGTATCACTAAGGAAATAGGACTTGTGTACCAAGGGAGTACACCTATAGTCAATTTTGGTAGTCTTGACAGTAGGACATCGGGGCACCACTGTGTCATAGAAAAATAAGCATATATGGATATATTATATATAAAGGAAATGGTCCTTGGCATAGACAGTTGTGGGCATACCTATAGGTTATGAGGTTGCCAAGAGTGGTAACCACCTAAGTCATTAAAGGCTAATTGGATTTGTAAGGGTAATTAGCCATAATTTCCAATATAGTTTTACTTTGTTAGCTCATATGTTGATTAGATTTAATTCACAAAACAGGATACTTGGACTCCAACTCTTCACTTGATTATTACTCGCAGCTCGGGACGACAGGCAAGTGCATGTATCGATTGTTACCGTTTCTGACAGTTTCCTTTACTTGTTATTCATATGTCTTGCTGGTTGTTGACACGATCATCACACGAGGATTATTACTATGGATTTTACTCTACATTTTGATTATCTCCTGTGTCACCCCATATATGATTACTTCCATGAGTACTAACTGGGCGGAGAAATATCTTAGTAGGCGTGTGAACAACCCATTCTATCCCATGAGTCTATTCTTGAATAATAGCAGCTGCACACGACACGTGCAGTTGCCAAATTTACCCCTTAGCCGTTCACACACTGAAACCGATATTTTAATGCACGTAGATAGATGATGTTCCTATTATTCCACCATGTTTTGCACCACTAGCCATGCTACCATGATTTTACATGTTTCCTCATAGTAGCTATATTTTTCATTGATAGAGTCTCATGTCTTTCCTTTATACTATGATGCTAGTTACCTTCTAGTTTCATTCTCATATGCTATTTACATGTTTATGATTCTGTTGAGATTCGGTTAGTGGTCATATGTGTACTTGTTCCAATCCTGACTGGATAACCAACATTTTAGGTGATGAGTTAGAGGAGTTCTGTTCCACTTTCTATGAGCAGACTGAAGACCCTGACTTGAGCTTATATGAGGACTTGGATGCGGGGCTACCCTCCGCAGGAGACTATTAGCTAGACAGCATTTTTATAGAGCATGTGTTGCTCATAGAAACTCTTGATTGTATTTCATTTTATTTATGGATTATGAGAGTTGAGTAGTGGATTTCTTTTTAGTACATTTTGATTATATTGAGATCATTCCTTTTATCATATTTGGTCTCTACATCTTGTGATCTCTTTTCAGTTATCAGCTTGTTTCTTTCACCATAGATATTGTGTTTATAATTTTCTATGAGATTTGATATGCAAATTTGATTTTTGTGAAAATAAATATAAACTGCATGGTTGTACTTATAAACTGTGGAGATGACTAGACAGCGTTATACCGCTGATACTGCGGCGTAGGCTGGACGTACCTACGGCTCATACCCAAATATTGGGTGCGGGTCATGACAGATGACCACAACGTTGACGTTCTTGTCTTATGTTTGCTTAACTCCAGCCTCGCACATGCGTCATGACAATTAGGACGATCACTCTACGTGAGCGCTGGTATGGTGATTCATACAGCGGGGATGATCGAACTTGCATGGCGTGGCAATCTGATTGCTTCGACTTGTGGTTTGATGCGAAGGTGGACTCGAGAATGACTCGGTGCGCTTGACGATTGAGCTTGAGGATTGAATAGGTCTAATCCGTGTATCGAGAATGAACTAGTCTAGACTCAAATAAGAGTTACGCCCCGATAAGAATGATTATTCTGCGGAAGCGTTGTGTGGTGATTCATGATCCACCATGGATAATCGGACTCGCATGAGATTGGGGCGCAACATATTTTCAAGCTAGATGACCTCGTGATCGAATACATGAATTAGTTAGAAATGGTGATTGAATGGATTCGAATTTGCACAAATATATGACTTGATACGAATAGGTGATCGTGCTCGATGTTTAGAAATCTGAGTGACGCGAGCTTGGGTAGAAAACCCCGTACTATCGACTTTGGTTTGACCCTAGGATTGGGGTTAGTGTTGGCATTATTGTTGGGGAACTATGATTCCAATTCTAACATTGACTTAGCCTTGAGAAAAGGCCTAGGGGTTAGGCGAGACGCCCTGTTTCAAAAGTTAGCAATCAAATGATTGATCTTGAGGATTGGCATGGATGGATAGAGTAAATCAAGAGTATAGGAATGCCCCTCACGAGATTCGGCTGACATGCATATATTTCAAGGACGTCTGAGTATGTGTACGATGTGACTCGAGTGAGAATGGCGAATTCTCTATCATGCGGCTTGGCTGAATGCATATATTTTGGGGACGCCTGGAATGCGTGCACGATCCGGCCAAGTGATACGTTGAGTTCTAGCAAGACCTGGGGAATAGAAAGTGTCGAGGATTTAAGATCGTGTTAAAGGAAAAGATTGAAAGTAGTACGAGCGTGTCTTAGAATCGAAGTAACGCGTAGGCGGAGTGTGCATGATAAATTATGGCGTACCTTGCACGACGGTTATAGCTCTGTGTCTAGGCACGATTAAGTCTTGGCCATAGAAATAGTAGGATGGCTTGCCTTCAGGAAAGTCTCGAGGACGAGACTTGTTCTGAGTTATGTATGATGTAGTGCCCCATCCCGTAAAGTCAATCGGAGGAACCAAAATGCCGACGGCGTTCGGACTTAGCCTTGCAACGGCTGCTCTAAGGCTCGTTCGGTTGAGGCGACTCCTCGCTCAGGTAGGGTAGTTTCGGTGAACTTGCCTCATCTTAGCCTTCATATAATAACTCGTATGTTTTCAACTTGCACAAGTAGGCTAATATAAAAGCTACGAACGCACATAGCTAAGAGAATAATCCCGACGGGTCGATAAATGCTAGAACTTGGAAAAGGTCCCACGGTCGTCTTAGAAGTGTGTTCAGCGTGCTTTCAAAGTGACACTCGAATCCTTTGTCCCGTGGCTTGGGAGATGAAAGTTAGTTTAAATTGCTAAGTTGCCACGACACTCGAATTAGCCTAAGTCATAGGCGTCGCCCGCGTGAATGCTTAATAAAGCATGCACGATCCCGTCGTCCAAGGCTTGGCATAGCCTTTGTACTCTCGTGAGTTAAGTCGTCTTGCACGACTTTTGGCTTAAGTCTTGGCACCCGAGAACTTGGTTGTTCAAGTCGAATGCGTGCACGACACGTTCCCTCGATTGCGAAGCTCGGCGTAGCCTTTGCTCGTCGAGTCGTTGCCCCGAATAAGTTAGGCAAGAGTTGTGCTGGGCTATCAAAGCCATTTCTAGCACTGTCCCACTCTATCTATGGTTGTCAAGTCGCGTAGTCCCTCGAGATCAAGGCTCATCGTATAACTTATATGACTTGAGCGACAGCGTCTCCTAGAGAACAAGGTCTGTCTAAGGCACGAGACACGGTCGGCACGATGTAAAGTTAGCCACAGACTATAGCATTTAAGGAACACATTTGGTTCAAGTTAAGTTGAAAGGCTATGTAGTAGTCATTCCCTGATATATGAGGTGGTCCCTCGGTTGGGAGTCTCACGTTCCTATGCACGTTAAGAAGTATGAGGCGTTCCCTTGGTTGGAAGTCTCACGTTCCTATGTACGTTAAGAAGTATGAGGCGGTCCCCCGATTGGGAGTCTCACGTTCCGATACACATTATATAAAGTGTGTTTCAGAGAATGAGTGCTAAGTATAGTTCCAATCGTACCAACAAATTAGGCCATGCATTTACGTGAGTCTAGATGTCTCGTAGGTGCGTGGTCATGGATAACTTGTCGACAAGGGCGATATTTCTTCGAGCGGCAACCCGGGGCCACGGGACCGACTCTGCCTAGGAGGAAACACGATATAGCCAAGCTGGGTATGAAGCAACCGGTAGTTCGAGGACTTGCATCGGGGATCACAACCTGCGGTGCAAGGGTCCCGATTGTCAGGCTATGTCCACGATGGCTTGTCGTGCCAATGACCTTTCATATAGATAATTGGCGTGCTAAGCGGCGAATTCGTATGCACGGTATCGGTCGTAACAAAGGAAGTGTAAGCACGGTATGACTTGAGTTATGAAACGTGTGCTCGGTTGCACCCAAAGTATTATGAGGCCTAGGGTTTGGCTAAGTAAAGGCCCGTGCTTCGGCACGAGATGTGGCATCGAGTGTTAAGTCGTTGGCATAGAGTTGCATAAGTCAAACTAGAGTCATTGCGAGTTAATTCAAGAAGGGACGTAGGACAAGTTGGGTGAAGTTACGTTGAGTTATTGGGCACGACCTCAATTATGAGGCACGACTGCGCTGTCATAACACAAGTATGGGTAAGTCAGTAAGTGGCGAGGTACTGCCTCAAGGAGGTAGCACGGTCACACGGAAATGGGATATATTGTGGAGTTGCGTCTCTGATTGTGGCCGTAAGGCAAACACGACTTGATAGGTTAACGTTGTTGGCACGAGAAGGGGTCTAGAGGCAGAGTATGAGTTAACGTTGTTGTTGCAAGCACGGGATGGTCCTCAGACACAAGTATGCCAAGGCGTCTGTCATAAAATCAATCCTAAGGCAAGACTAGAAAGACAATCGTAAAGGGACTTGTATTGCACAAAGTAAAATAAACGTGTCAGTTTTGTATGGGTGGACGAGAAGCTCACTCCACCAGTACAGTTGAGTACTGACACCCACATAGTTTTCATGTGCAGGCACAGGTAGAAGCTTGTGGTGCGGAGATCGCTTGGATGCATCGAGGCATGGAGTTCCTTGGCGATTCGAAGCGTGCGGCCGCATGAAGTCAAGACGTATACGGGACAAAATGTGTGGACATCGCCTTTCGAAGCTTCCGCTGGCTCAAGCATTGTATTGAGAGATGAGGCAGAGCAGAGTGACTTATAAAATGAGAGAAAAGTGAGCACGAAAGACTTATAATCATGGCTTGCGCCTATTGTAATCTGATTGTTCAATATCAATAAAAAGTTTTTTTTGAATAACTTGTGTTTTGATTTTAAATTTTGTTGCATGTTCAATGTTTCTGCTTGGGACTTCTGTGCGACGACCCCATCGCTGCCGATGTAATCGATCGTTATGAAACTGCCTTACACGAGCGTAATCTAGGCTCGTATGGCATCACACCTTAGCGAGGACGATCGCTCCTATGGGAGCGGGGCATGACAGCTTGAAGTATGTGTTTACACAGAAGGAGCTCAACATGAGGCAGAAGAGAAGGTTGGAGTTGATGAAGGACTTCGACACGTTGCAGTATCATCCAGGAAAGGCAAACGTGGTTGCCGATGCCTTGAGTAGGTATCCGGTAGCTATGTGTTTGACGATGGATCGTCACTTGTTAGCAGATTTGGAGAGGCTGGGGATCGAGGTGATAGTACCGGGAGTTGAGATGCAGATGTGGGGACTACAGATTCAGTTAGACTTGATGGAGAGGATCAAGTCGGCTCAGTTCGATGATGTTACTCTACGGTGTATTCGAGAGCAGGCTCGAGCAGGACTTGTGGATGAGTTTGTCATTGCAGAAGATGGCACTTTGAGGCACGGTTCCAGACTGTGTGTGCCTAGTGGAGACCTTCGAGAGCAGGTTATACAGGAGGCCCATCGTTCTTAGTACTCTATGCATCCAGGTGCCAACAAGATGTATAGGGATCTGAAGGAGCATGTATGGTGGTATGGGATGAAGCAGAAGGTAGCACGCTTCGTAGCCAGATGTTTGGTCTGTCAGTAGGTTAAGGCAAAGAGACAGAGGCCAGGAGGACTGTTACAGCCATTGCCCATTCCAGAGTGGAAGTGGAAGTACATTACGATGGACTTTGTTTCAGGATTGCTACGAACACCAGGAGGTAAAGACGCGATTTGGGTCATCGTAGACAGGTTGACCAAATCGGCCCATTTTTTGCCATTCAAAGTGGGTTTGTCTACAAAGAAGTTAGCAGAGATGTACGTGCGTCAGATTGTCAGATTTTATGGAGTTCCGGTGAGCATTGTCTCGGATTGAGATAGTTGCTTTACTTTCCATTTCTGGCGGAGTCTATATATTAGTTTGGGCACTCAACTCAAATTTAGTACTGTATATCACCCTCAGATGGACGGGCAGTCAGAGAGGACTATTCAGACGCTCGAGGACATGTTGCGGACTTGTGTTCTGGATTTTGGAGGTTCCTGGAAGGATTATTTGTATTTGGTGGAGTTTGCATACAACCACAGTTTCTATGCCAGCATTGGGATGTCACCATTCGAGGCGTTGTACGGGCGTAGGTGTCATACTCCCTTGTCTTGGGATGACGTTGGAGAGCGAGCTTTATTAGGACCTGAGATGGTTGTTGACGCAGCTGAAAAGGTGAAGCTCATCAAAGATCGACTTCGCATGGTGCAGGACAGACAACGGCATTGGGCCGATAGCCACCGAAGACCTTTACAGTTTGAGGTACAACTTAGACTTAGGATTAGGATTTTGTTTGTTTGGTGATTTTATTTGATCATGTGATTGTTATAGTTAAGTTTGGGACCATATTTGTGCTAGGTTGGAGATCTGGTGTTCCTGAGGATATCTCCGACGCATGGCACTATTCGCTTTGGTGGAGGTGAAAAGCTTAGTCCGCGCTTCATCAGACCTTTCGTTATCAGCGGAAGAGTCGGTGACGTGTCATACAGACTGGACTTTCCTCCTGTATTAGAGGGAGTCCACAACGTATTTCACGTGTCGCAGTTGAGACGGTATGTGGCAGATCCCAGCCATGTACTGGATCATTTCGAGATCGAGGTGGGCCCTACTCTTAGTTATCCAAAGTAGCCTGTGGAGATTCTGGATCGACGGGAGAAGGTGCTGAGGAACCAGACGATACCCTTGGTTTGCGTAGCTTGGAGGCACCACTCTCCAGGTGAGTCTACCTGGGAGAGGGAGGATGAGATGCGCGTGCAATACCCTTATCTTTTTCAGTCTTGAGGTATGAATTCTCTATCCTTCTTATCTATTCAGTTTTGTCTTTAATTTCGAGGACGAAATTATTTTAAGGAGGGTATTTTTGTCATACTCATTTTTTTAATTAGGGGTATTCTAGTCATTGTGTGCTAATTTTGAATTTTTATTAATTTATTAATTAAATTGATTGGTGTATGATTTTGGTAGGTGTTTTGGTAGTAGAAGGTGGTATAACCTTAGTCAACCTTAATTAGAAGCCTAATAATGTAATTAGTGACTTAATTAGCTTTTTAGATTTTTATTTAGAGCCATTGCCCATTTTAGGAAGCTCTTAATTCATTTTTAAGTCATTTTTATATAGCCTTTTTAAGCCTTTTTATCTTTAGGCTTTTACGCAACTTGAGGAGTGTTGGCCTATGACCAAACCCTAAATTTAACCCTAATACTCCTTGGTCGGCGACAGCAGCAGCCCCCTCTTTTTCATTGTGTTTTAACTTGTAGCCGTCACAAGTTCACAAACCCTAGTTTTTTCTTCTCATCCAAAGCCCTCATTTTCTCGTTTCTTACCCAAATCCTTCCAAACGAAGTGCGTTGCGACTGTTAGAAGGAAAGGAACCGGCTGGAGACTTGTTAGCGAGGGATCGGAGGCGTTTGACCGGAGGAAATCAGCATCGACACGTTTGGAGGCACGTTGTATTGAGATTTTGACTCTCAATAGGTAAACCCCTCTAAACACTTATTTTTCTAATTTTTCTTCGTAGATGCATCCATATAGGTACCCCCGACCTATGCATGAAGTTTGGTAGGTTTGTGATTTCGTTTGATAGCCGTATTGGACACGTGTCAGTCCTATGGGACACGTGTTTGACGAAATGCCACTTAGAACTGAAAGTTGGTATTTTTCGATTCTGTTTTCACGAATTTGTTGCTTTTATGATTTGAAATAACTTTCGTGAAGATGGATCTTGATTCGACACGATTTCAGTATCCGAATCGGACCCGGACACGCGTGCACGACATACAGGACTCCGTTTCGTGTGAAATTTTACGGACGTGTGGGGGCAACCTTTGCCCATATGCTCCTAAAATTTCATGATGTTTCGTGAAGCGTGTGCGGTGAAATCCAACGTGCACGGTTCAGCCAGCGCTGTGCACGCGGCTGAAAATTGCCGCTGACATGGCCTTCGTACGCGAACACGACGCAACGAGAACCTGTTCCAGGAGCACGAGCGCGAAGCCCTATACCTGGGCTACCCAGGGACCCAACCCCGAGATACGACGTGGCTCGTGTCACGAGCCACGGGGATCGACATGTGCCAACGAGGCCGCATGCGTGCGCGCATAGCCGCGCGGGTTCGCGTGTCGTGTGTTGCATGGACGCGACATGGTGTCATATTAGTGTATCTTAGACCTAGACCTGGACCCTACCTAGCTATGTGCACGAGTACGAGGCTTCTCGTTGTGCGTGTGGCGTTCAATCGAGCAAAACACACGTACACGTACACTTATCAATGCACGCATATCCGGTTCTCTCCGATACGCACTCCGTGGACACAATACGGACACGGGTTCGACCCCGTGAGTACTCGAGCACTCGAGCACGTCACACACGTATACACCTTCGTGTTTGCCAAGTTTCACGGGTTCTAGTTGAGTATTGTGTGTTTTGAGCTTCGAGTTGGGTTTTCGGGTTCGGTTTATTGAATTTTTGAGTTGTTTTATTATATTTTGATTTCTGAGAATTTAACTCAGAATTTTTGACTTTATGTTGTTCTAATTAGATTCTGGACTTGTTAGTTTTAACCTCTAATTTTACTTTCAAGTGATACTATCATATGGTATATATATAGCTTTATATCTCTATGTATATACATATGCATATAATATTATATATATATAGATCTATTGTATATATATAGATCTATTGTATATATATATATATATATATATATATATATATATATATATATATATAAAATATATATATATATATATATATATATATATATATATATATAGATCTATTGTATATATATATATATATATATATATATATATATATATATATATATATTTTTATATTTTATATAAAAAAAAAAGTATATATATATATATATATATATATATATATATATATATATATATATATATATATATATATATATATGAAGAGTTGAAAGATGTGTGTTTTATTCTCATATTTTGAACCTAAACAGCAGCCCCTTCACACAGTAAGCACACACACACACACACTCTCCCTTCCCTTGTTCTTTACTAGCCTATGTTGGTGTGCATGTATACATATATATGTGTGTATATTTATATATGTGTATATACTCTAGTGTTTATATATTTTGAGTGTGTATATATATTTATTGTTGTTGGTATAGGATGTTAGTCTAGTTAGTTAGAAATGACCCTTTAGGCCTAAACTTGGCCATGTTGACTAGCAAGTTGACCAAGTTAACAAAAGTCAACTTTGGGTCAAACTTGATTCTAATCGACTCAAACGGACTTAGAATGACTTGATAACTTATGGTTGACCTAGAAATTGGTAGAGGGACTAGTTGACTTATGGTTGACCAGGTTTGACCAAGTTTGACCAGAGTTGACCAAGTTTGACTATAGTTGACCAAGGGTTGACTTTGACCTAGAAGGACCTAGAATCATTTAGAATGCATTGTAGACTTCATCTTTTTCATATTAGACACTTTGTAACCTATGGTTGTTCTAAATAGGATTCAGATACTCCAGTTCGGATTCTTATTCTCATCAGACAGTCGAGATACCAGGCGAGTACATTCTCTGACCGTTTTATACTTGTTAGGAATTATATTCTTGTCATAGTTTAATTTACTTGATGCTGACACAACATTATCACGGATTAGTACTATATGGATCTTTACATGATATGTTATCCCCCTCGGGTGCATCGAATACATCATGTCATATGCTTTTCATGAACATCATGTATTTTGTGGACTCTTATTATTCATGTATACTCATGTGCTCTCATGTACTCTCATGATCTCATGAGCTTCATGTATAAACTATCATATACAATAACATGACCTGTCTAGATCCTTGTGTATTGGTTGGGGGCATGGGGGAGTAGAAATAGTCATGTAAAAAATTTCAAAGTAGTATAATCATGTACAAACTCTTTAGTGTATTCATGTGCAAATTAAGTCGTTCACATGTCTATCTTGTACTCTAAATCATATAGTCACTTACAGTTCTCTATTATCATATATAGATAGCTTCGTTTATCAGTTTCTCTCTTTCTTTTCATGCTTATTTTTTACAGCATTTTATGTATCTTAACCTATCACATGCTTTATATTTTCTGTCAAGATATGAACTGCGTGAGATGTATTGTGCTCGTTCCCGTCCTGATTGGACTGTTAAAAATATTATAGGTGATGAGGAGGAGTTCTGCCCTACATATTATGGCACAAGCTTAGATGACACCGGTGACTTGGACCCTCAGGAGGATCCAACAGTCATTGAGGACTTGCCTATTGTCTAGATTAGATCTCTAAACCAGTTTCCCTTTTAGTTGTCTTATTTCATGTACTTTCAGATATTGGTTATTTTGTGTTATTTGAACACTTAGATATTACTTTCATTTGTAGCTCTTGTTGGAGATTACTCTTTTATCTTATTCATCTCTTTATTCCTTATTTCTATATTAGATGTTGTGATTGAGTTGTACCTTTATATTGTCCTCCTTTTGGAGCGTATATCATTGTACAGGTATGGTTATATTGTTAGATGTTGTGACCTAGGACATCGTTCTACCACCGACACTGCGGTGTAGGCTGGACGTACCCACTTCTCGTGCCCTTACACTGGGTGCAGGTTGTGACATTCGCACACACTCTCCCTATGCAAAATCCAATGTTACTATGCTTACTCCATCTCTGAAACCTGACTTGTATCAATGCCTCAATCAATATTCCATTTCATTTTAAACCAACGATCGCACTACCATCAATCTTTTTCCTTGAAATACGATTTCAAAATCCTCGATACAGTTCAGTTTCTACAGTCTCACTTGAATTCAACGTATTACTTAGTTGGATCGTACACATATTCCAGGCATCCCCGAAATACATGCTTGTTAGCCAAGCCTCGTAATAGAGAATCTATCAATGCCAATCGAGTCATATCGTGCATATATTCAGGCGTCCTTGAAATATATACATTTCAGCCAAGCCTCGTGAGTGGTGTTTCCATACTTATGAATCATTCTATCCATCAATACCATTCTCCAATCCTATCAATCCTCAATATCAATCGTACCGATGTTACCTCTCGAAACATGGACATCTCGCCTAACCAATAGGCCATCTCTCTAGGCTAAAGTCAATGTCAGTATTAGAATCATAGTTCTCCAACAATAATATCAACACTGATCCAATCTTAAGGTCAAACCAAAGTTGATAATAAGAGTTTTCTACCCAAGCTTGCATCACTCCGATTTCTAATCTTCGAGCATAGATTCCTCCTATTCGCACTTGCAACACTTAGTCCAAGGGGTCTAAGTTATTCAGCAAAGCCATCCTATCATAAGTTCACTCAACCAATTCCTTGACATACCAATATCGCTCGTCCAACAAGCGATTCGCGTAGTTTATCTCTTCGAACATGTTCGATATTATCCACCTATCCATCCTTTCCAAGTCAAGCATGCTACGATATGATTTGTCATTAAACCATAATCCTTATTCCATATTTCCTAAGTTGCTTATCACAATTCACGTATTCGATCACAAGGTCATCTATCATCACAATATGTCATGTCCCAATCTCATGCAAGTCTGACTATCCACGGTGGACATAAAATTACCATGCCAACACTCCTGCAGGATAATCATTCTCATCGGAGCGTAACTCTTGCATTGAGTCTAAACTAATTCATTTTTAATACGTAGATTGGATCTACTCAATCATTAAGTTTACTTAATCGTCAATCACAAGTCCGATCAATCCTTGAATTCACCTTCGCATCAAACCACAAGTCGAAGCAATCCCAATTGCCACGCCTTCATCTTTCGAGTTCGATCATTCCCGCGACATGAATCACCATGTCAGCACTTATGTATAATAATTGCCCCAAATCTGATATGATGCATGTGCGAGGCTAGAGTTGCGCTCGCACAAGACAAGATCGTCGATGTTGTGGTTATCATCGAAGAAATTAAGACACGATCAATTTCATCCAAGCATTCATTTCAATCAAAATCCCAAGTATAGCATCCATCAAAACTATAACACTTTACACGATCGTCATTCCTCGAATTAGAGTACCCCAGAGTTATTGTATATCTATCTTTGATATGCCTCAATACCATCGATGAAATGCATAACCTGATCATCTTCATTTGCAACGAATTTTGAGTCGTACAACTGATGATATCATCCGATTTGGATATACATAATCTCCTCGATATTCAAGATCAAAATTTGATCAATAATCCCTGAACTATTCACATAATCAATTCGTTTCAAACCCATAGTCATATATGTTCATCCGTCAATATTAAGTCATCGAGCAACATATTTTCTCAAAACGCATCGATCTATGATAACTCAAATCATCGAGCAACATCTATTCCAATTCTTAGAGTCATTCTCAAATATTCGAATCATTTCCATGCACACTATCATCCAATCGTGCTAACTTTTCGTATATGATTCATATCGATTACTTCAAATTTTTATTCAACCATTCCTCGATTTCAAGCACGCTCAACAATATCGCACTGATGGTTAATATCGTCCGATGTCATCCCTATCGATAGCCATCCCGCATTCTATAAGTCAAGTCAAATTCCATCCTATTTAAAATGATTCGAGTTTCGCACAGGACATTTCTAAGGTCGACTCAATTCTTGGTGTATATGCCCAGTCCGACTTAGCCAACCATGCTTACTTGAAGTTAACTTTTGTTCAAACAATTTTTTTTTGTGATACTTTTCAAAAATATATCGACTTATTGTATGGACATCCCGTAGGACATTTAAAAGAGTACCAACTATCAATTGCGGAGACAATATCAGAGTTTATGGAAACATCAGAGTTAAAGAATTCAATCGAAAGTCCAAGGACGTAAAGCCATGCTCTGATAACATTATGTCACAATCCGGTCCCGTAGGACCGATCTTCCTCGCTAAGGCCTGATGCCGTACGAGCCTAGATTACGCTCATACAAGACGGGTTCCATAACAGTCGATTACAACAGCTTGCGATGGGGTCGTCGCACAAAATTCCCAAGCAGAAGCATTGAATATACAAAGGCAACACAAGCATTCAAACAAAATTAGAGTCTTTATTGATAATGAATTTTGATTACAAGGGCGCAAGGCCAATATTACAATCACTCAAGCTCACTTTTCTTTTTGATTACAAGTCACTCAGCTCTCTCTCACACTCAATACAATTGACGAGCCAACTGATGATTCAGATAGACGATGTCCATATATTATGTCCTGTATAAGTTCTGACTCCATGCGACTGTATGTCTCAAAATGCTAAAGAACTCCGTGCCTCGACATGTCCAAGCGAGCTCCGCACCAACGAGCTTCTACCTGTCCCTGCACATGGAAACTGTGTGGGTGTTAGTACTCAACTGTACTGGAGGAGTGAGCTCCTCGCCCACCCATACAAGACCAACACGTTCCTTTTACTTTGTGCAATATAATTCCTTTATATTTTTCTTTCTATTCTTGCCTTAAGATCAATTTTATGACAGAGACTCTTGGCCTATTTGTGTCTCTAGACCGTCACCGTGCCATTGCACTCATAACTTGCTTATCGTTGTGACTCTAGACCGTCACCGTGCCATTGCACTGATAACTTGCTTATCGTTGTGCCTCTAGAACCTTTTCGTACTTGCAACATGAATGTACCGACTCGTGCTTGCATTTTGTGTCATACTTTGGGACGCAACATGTTTCATGCCATCGACTTGGTCCGTGCTACAAACATTCGAGGCCGTGCCTTACAGATCAATATGACTTAACCAAACTTTGCCTTATGGCCCTTCCTGACTTAACTCGAGACAACTCAATCCCGACTTGTGGAACTTGTATTGACGACTCAAACACGATGCCACATTCATGCCGAAGCACATGCCCTTGCAATATCCAAATCTTAGGCTCTATAATGGTGTTGCAACAGTGCACACCTACTTAACTCACTACATGTCGTACTTGTACTATCTTTGATTCGACAGACACTGTGCATGCGGATTGCCACTTAGCACACCAGCTTATCTATATGAAAGGTCACTAGCAGTGTCAAGCTATCTTGGACTTATAGCTGGGTTAGACGGTGAATCCTTTTGCGCGTATGCAAAAGTTCCCGAATCCCTCGTACCGATTCGTTACTGGCGCACACCGATTCTTTACTGGCGCAGGCTATAACTCGCTTCTCCCGGGCCGACATGATTTCGGTGCCCCGGCGATCATTCAAGAAGACTACCCCTTGTCGACAAATTGTCCATGACCACGCACCTACGACGACTTCTAGACTCGACATAAATGCAAGGCCTACAGATAATACCACTTACTTTCTCTTCCTTAAACTTCTTTATCCATGTCCATGCTTTCTATACATCTTGGGAGACTCCCAAGCCATGGGACTGGTCTCGGCGACAAACGGTCGCGTAAACTTTTATATTCTTTGAAACACGGGGAACGGATATTGCATGGCCTTCCAGATAGACTTGAACAAACGTTTCCTTTGTGTCCCATAGACCGTGGCATACTTATCCTTGAACCGACCGTAGCTCATGCCTTAGCCTAACTTGTATTCTCTGTGACACTATCTCATAATTCATACCTTATATGACGAGCCTTGAGATCGTGGGACTATGTGACTTTGACAACCGCAGAAAAACATGGGACAGTGCTTGCTATGACTTTGATAGCCCAGCATAACTTTGCCTAACTTAATTGTGCAACAACTTAACGAGCAAAGGCTATGTCAAGCCTTGCACTGTAGGAATGTGTCGTGCACGCATTCGACTTGAACAACCATGTTCTTTGAGTGCCTAGATTTATGCCACAAGTCGTACGATAAAACTTAACCCGTAGGATTAGCAAAGGCTATGTTAAGCAATGGACGATGGGACCGTGCATGCTTTATTAAGAATTTATGCGTGCGACGCCTATGATTTATGCTAAGTTTATATCTTTGTGGCAATATCGACCAACTTTTTTTCTCCCAAGCCACAAGACGAAAGACCGAGTGTCATTTTGAAAGCACGCCATGCAACAATTCTAAGCTGACCGTGGGACCCTTCCACGTTCTAACTTAGTCTGACCCAAGTTGGGATTATTTCCTTAGCTTTGTGGATTTGTCTCTTTTACTATCAAGCCTACTTGTGCATTTGAAAACTTTTATTTTATTATAGTGAAGGCCAAGCTGAGGCAAGTTCACCGAAGCTACCCACCTGAGCGAGGAGTCGCCTCGGCCGAGCAGGACTTCGAGCAGGCCATTGTATGGCTAAGTCCAACGCTATTGGTGTTTTGATTCCTCCGATTGAGTTGAGCAGGATAGGGCATTACAAAAATAGTTTGGGTTTTAGACTTTTTGGATGTGTGGACTTTTTGGATTTTGATATGTAGGCTTATTTTTGTTTGTGGAATAAAGAAAAACCTAAGCCAGTACCAATCCTGATCAACCTCACTTATTTTTTTAGACTCAAATAAAGATCATATACAGAATAAATATGAAAACCAACAGTCCTTCGATGACGTCTTTTTCCTTGACATTTGAGCAGACTTGAAGACGACTTTTTTTCTTGACGGCAGTTGTCCAAAGATAAGCAGATCTGGAAGTCTGAATACCTTTCGGGGGCTTCGCCCCCGAACCCCAATGGGGGGCACAGCCTCCTCGACCCCCGTCCGCTGACCGGGAGCGGAACCCCTAGAGCGAGGCCCCAGATAGGTCATTGGGCGGTTCAGAGACTTCTTCTTGTATAACACCGTCTTTGGCCCATCATTAATTTTTTTATAGCATATGTCCTGGTTTGATCATGCTTATTGCTTGTCTGCAAATAACATGTCAGACGAATAATGTAGTATGATACAAACATAGCAGTATGATATATTTAATGAACAATAGGACAATGCTAAGTAAGAAGCAACATAATAGTGATTACATGAATATTAGTGATGTCATTATGTTAAACTTAATCAATTAGTCATATTAAAAATATATGATACAATCATTGGGCTAACACATAGTATGAATTTAACAAGCTAAATGTAGAAAATCTTACCTAGGTAACTTACCTTGTTGTGTTGAGCAAGCGTATAAAGTGCAATAGCTCTAGCACAACACAAGTACAAAATACAGAAAGTTAGAATCTTCAACTATAGATCGAGAAGATACAAGAAGGAAACATAAGAAGAAGACATAAATCAACATCAAATTCAGCATTAGAAAGGTAACTTCGCACACAAATATCTTCCCTTCGCTGACTTGTTCTCAATTTTGCTCCTTACATATTGTAGCTAGTATATTATTGTCAAAGCTTGCGTGATTTCGAGCTCATACTGATAGATCAATATCCCAATTCCAAATTGGGCTAATTGAACTTTTGTATTTATCCTTGTTTTGACAGTTTCAGATAGCTACTTTTTTCATATATTTACACTTCATCCATGCGTCAAATTCCAAATCCTCTTCTTACATTTTTGAACATGCATTTTCTTTCTCCCTTTGTTAAATTATAGCTTTTATCATAATCATTAATCGATGCACCATGAGCTCGAACATGGGTAGTTGAGACATTTTGTTTCATTCAGAAAATTCTATTACGAGTGTCGTTTCATCAATCTGGTCCGTTCCATCGTGAACTGACCACACCAAAAGTTGTGCTTCAATGTTCCTGATGTATGGGAATGGAATGTCAACCTAGAGTATGAAATTGGCTAGAATCTATCAAAATATACCGTATCAACTTTTTTTAGAAATTTGCAATTATTTTTCATGTGCTTATCATATCATGACAAAATTTTTGCAATTGGATGTGCAATATTGAACGTTCCCTATAACGTAAGTTTCATTCATCTCTAAGATTGTTGACTGGATTGCCATTTAGTAGGCCAGTAATTCATCGTAGGTGCGCACATTTGCAATTCGTACATTTTTTTTTGAGAGCACCATTGAGTGTATATCATATTTCTGGAAGAGTCTGATATTTAATTTATCTTGTTTGGACATTTGCTAATCTAGTATCATTTTTAGGTACCTTTTGGACCGTTCGACCCTGGAACGAAACTTATTTTTTCTTATTTAAGCCAAACTTGACTTATGGGTACTATTTCTTCATCGTGATGCTATCCGAGACTCATGACATACATATTTTAGCATTCAGAGACATCTTGTCATTTCAGTATTTACGGTATTCTATACCTGATATGTTCGTATCGGTATGTCAATGCTTCATCGGCCGACAACCAGGATTGATATATTTCTTATTGTACTCTAATTTATTAAAATTTATGTTATTTAATTGCCTTTATTATCTTATGCATCCGAGCATGACTTGGATGTGATGACGATTGTCACACCCAAAACCAGAATACTTGAGAGTAAGGACGAAACCAGGCCAACTATGCATACCAGAGTACCCCAGCACTCCGAGATACGGTCATGGTTGTATAGGCATGGGGGTTACTACTACAATCTATCAGTCAATCCTAGGTCAAGCAATCCTAGGTATCTCAATCACAGAAAATAAACTACAAGAAGTATGATCATCTGACATGCAAAAATAGTAAAATATCCTAAACTATAATATATATATATATGATGATCATGAAGCTAGTAATAAAAATAAAGAACTAACAAGAGTATAAGTCATACATGATCATCTCTAACTTTATTCTAGAATATACAAATCATGCTATGCCCCAAAGCTAGATGTCACGCTCTAGTGCCAAAATACGCGAGACCAAGCCACGCGGTATGGCCAGCTACGTATTCAACCAGACTCTAGTCCGACTCGAATATACGTATAAGCTGTTCGAAATGGTGTAACTATCACTAAATCAACTCTATATCTCAATTCATATAACAGAAGCAAAAGAAAAGGAAATATGAATACTAGTCTGCAGCCAAATACTCATATTCGCCCGAGTAGACTCGAAAAAAAAAGAGTTTATAAAATGCTATGCAATCGAGCAGATATGTAATAGCATAAGATGAAACTATGAAAGAGTATATACCTGAAATGAGATGAGTACCTGCAACAATCCAGCAAAGAGCTCTACAAACCTACTCAACCAACCTGGAAGGAAACTAGGTCCTCAGCGGGACGTAGCAAGATACATAATATACATGCCAATGTGAAGTACAGTAAATATCATGTGTAGGTAGTAACATATGATCCAGAAAATAGACATGTGGTCAGGGTAATGAACATGTGATCAAGTAATACTACTACTAGGCAAACCATCTAGTCTGTGTGATATGCAAATGAGGACAACTTTCGATACATGGGCATTCCAAATATAAAATCCGTAGCTTCAAGCCGTAGCTCCGAGAATAGAGTCTTCCGGTGAATAAGAATACATAATGTGTGCATAGTAGCTCAAGCATCTAGTAGAAGTCCTCCTCACCCAATGGTATTGTCCGTGTCGCATCCATGATACGTCCAATCTGACTCTAAAGGTAAACCAAGCTATCATGTATACGGGTAGATCCATCTATAAGTAATATCAATGATCATGTATGCATCACCTATATGTCATGCAATATGAATCCGTATATCATGTCTAGTGTGTTAGTAGGTACAATCATGTAATAGACTGAACATGGTGCAAGTGAAATCATTTAACCGTTTATCCAAAGTGAACGACTGATAAGAAAACAAGCATGTAAATACTGTAAATCAAATTGGTAAGGTATACTTGCCTATAATCGGAAGCTGAGTATATGAATCAGGTACCAAGCCCAAGTCCAGAGTGCCCAAATATCCTAGAGATAATTTATGATTAAATTAATTATTCGAGCTAGCAATCCTTTTTATCATCTAACATATATTTAGCTTAGCAAGGAAAAGGAAAAATAATACTATGATTACACTAGAAACCCTACTTGCTTGACACTTCTATTCTACTATAACCCAACATGTCGTCATAGGCCTAAGCCATAAAGGATGGCAATATAATTTATTTGTGGCCAAGAAAATATATTAAGTTGGCCAAGAAAATATATTAAGTTGAATCTATAACCAATTCGAACCCAATGCAAACACAAAAGAAAAACCACAAACCAACAAATATAGGGTTTGAAACCTAAACCTCAAGTGCATTAGCCTTCCACCCTTACTAGTGGGCTAATGCCCTCATTTAGTTACATATGGCTCTATAAGTTATTTAATCTTAGGGAACTCATAAAAGAACACACACACAAAAAGAAATTCTAAAACCCACCACACAAAATACCCCTATTACCACACCCTGCATTCGAACCCAGGATCACTTTTATACTAGTCCTTCCTCCCAACGAGCGAGCTAAAGCTCTTCATTGTTAAAGCATGGTCTCTAGTTTTACTATGGGTGTTGGCAACCTATAGGGAATTTGTAGAAGGAAAGTTTTCAAGGCAAAGGAAGAGTCTTCAAAAAAAGAGGAAATAAAACTTCTACAACATAACATAGGCTAGGATAGAACCTGAGACTTCCATTTGCCAAGTTCCTCCATCCAACCAAATGAGCTAAAGTCCTAAACTGTTAAGGGGTGTTCTGGTTCTACTAATTCTGAATCCTATTACCTAACCTCATCTTCCTTATCTTCAGGAACACCCTCCAAATTCTTATTCATCAAGCTCACACTGTTCTAATCCCTTGTCATTACGATTTGTCAATAACTTGTACATGTAAGAAAACATGTTGGCTAAAGTGGTTAACTCACACTATTATCTATTTCATCCCTTCATTAACAAGACCCCCCACATTACTGTTGGGTTCCTTCCAAGGCCATAGTCGACACAGTTAATATATGAGGACACCTGACGTGTAAGTGACTACTGGAATGGAAGGAGAAAGGGAAGAGGATTACCAAAGGAAGAGATGGGAATGCCGAGCTTCGAGCCCATGGTACCGAGAAAGGTAGCAAGCACGGTGTTGCCTTGCGCGATGATCTCCTAGAAAGTCGACAGACGCCAGCGCACGTCTTCGATGGGCAAGGAAGTGGCCCGCTACGTGTCGCACAACGCTTGGTCGCCGGAGGACGCTCACATGGAATGAAAGGTGTCGACGACAATGGCCTATAAAGGGGGGTTTTTGGACGATGTGTTGCCGACTTGTGGCGGCTAGGATTGGGAGAATTAGGGTTAGAGAAGTGGAGAGAAGGTTATATATATATATATATATAGGAGGGCTGAGATAGGCTAGCCAGTACCAGGTGTGGGGGATGTCAGGTCGTCATACGGCATGGCCAGTAGCCCCGACGTGCTACAGAGCGAGCACAGGTGTTCGCTCTCGTCCTAGTGGGGAAAAGAGGAGAAAATCAGCCATGTCATCTTCCTGATGGCATACATCATCTGCCCTCGCCATTGTCGATCCTCTCTTCTTCTTGAAGTAGCCTTCTCATCTTCCACAAAGGATTTCCTCTGTAGAAGCCATCAGTATTCATCTTTAATCCCTCCTTCATCTGTCAACTGCTCCCTCCCCCGATTTGTCATACCTCTGTTTCCTTTCTATGAAAGATCCTCCACCGCCCAATTTCGATGAAGTGCTTGCCAAATTTACCACCCTCTTCTCTCCCACAAGCACTAATGAGGATACTAACTCATCTTCTTCCTCCAGCAATCCTCAAGCAGATTGAAAACTTTATCTATTCTTCAAACCTCTGACCTACAAGATTTACCCGCCTCATATCATCATCTCTATTATTCCCAAACTATGGAAAACTAAAGGTTTCGTCAAGGTATCATAATATTTCGAAGGATCTTACTCTGCCAAATTTGATTCGGTAGAAGATCTAGAACTTGTCTACAACAACGGCCCTTGGAAGATCAACAATCATATGTTAATATTTGAAAGGTGTATTCCTAACAAGCCTCCCAAGGATTACCTATTCAATGAAAGTGAATTTTGGATCCAACTCCATGGTTTACCAGTCAATCTTCTGACAATGGAGTTTGTCTCTGCTATTGCGTCAAGGATAGGCAAAATCATTCCGCCAATACCACAAGAAGCAAGTAAGTGGGTTCTATTCGCTCGAATCAGAGTCAAGATAGATATCTCAAAGCCTCTCCAACACAGTATCAAGGTGCCTATGGGTAAAGACTTGGA
Organism: Iris pallida; assembly: GCA_029216955.1. NCBI lineage: Eukaryota > Viridiplantae > Streptophyta > Magnoliopsida > Asparagales > Iridaceae > Iris > Iris pallida. Next base: position 6,440,471 of record JANAVB010015400.1, on the reverse strand, counting down.
TTGTGATGTTCAAATCAAATATGAAAGACTTCCAAAATTCTGTCAATTTTGTGGATGCTTAGGCCACAGTGTTAACAAATGCTGAACTCACAAAGACTACACCAACATGATTAATGACAACTGGTCGGAGGATCAAAAAAATCATATTCGCTCTCTCCTTGAGAAACGTCTTGATCTCTCAATCTGTGTCAACCATGCAGAAAGATTCAAATCCAAGCATCAAATCCAAAATTCCTTCCAAGGATCTCCTTCTACTATAAAGTTTCAGACCCCTACCAACAATCAACCAATCCCTCCATCCTCTGTTATCTCACCAATGTCCATTGACCCTACTTCCTCTTCTTTTCAACCACACACCCACCATCTACCATTGTTAACCCCATTCCGAAGGACCCAGTTTCTCCTTCATTTTCTCCTATTACATCAATGGGGGCGGTTATCACTGACTCTCCGACGACGGTTACAGTTAGAGCGACGGTGGATTTTAGGAAGGAGACAAAGCAGTTACCGACCACTACTCCTACAAATTCGGGCTTACCCTGTTTTCCAAAAACTCTCTCATTGACTGCCAAAGCTCCATTGCCTAACAACTCCAACTTTACTAAAGTTAGAGTTTTTCGCAAGTCCATCCAATCCTATGAACCTCACCCAGATCATTTCACACCAGAGTCAGACATTACAAATCCATCTGAGATTTCTCATCCTGATACCACTACAGAAAACTCCCTTGCTCCTGATATCCCGTGCCACTCATCTCAACATATAGCAAATTCTACAAAGTCTCATGACAACATCCTTCCTATCCTCAACTCTAGTGAACCAATACTTCCTAATCATACTACTTTTTATCCTCTCTCTCTAATCATTCCTTTACTTCTTTTATCAATGCATTCACCCCTACCTCCTCTGCCCTAGCATTTGGAAGCAATACAGATGAAGATATCCCCACGAGCATTTCCCTCTCCACAAATAAAGCCAAGAGATCCATAATGGTTATATCTGACCCAGATACGGATACTGATTCTAAAAGACCTTCTAAACGACCCATATTACCCTCCAATGATGATGTAGGCGCGGCTGGCCTAGAACAGCCTCTTTTGATATGATCTTTTCATGGAATTGTTGAGGATTGAGGAATGACCCGACAATTCAAACTCTCAAGTCATTCCTCAGTGCATCTAAACCTAAAATAATATTTCTCTTTAAAACTAGATGCTTGTTAATAGTGGCAACTTCCATTGCTCAAAGTCTTGCCTTCAATCACTACAGTGCTATTTCCTCGATTGGTCTCTCTGGGGGTCTACTTCTCTATTGGGATTCGGAGATGATGATTGATGTATTATCAGCTAATTCCAATTGTATTCACATATCTATTCAACAATTTAGATATTCTTAACCCTGGCATATCTTTTGTATATATGGGCCTCCTAATGTAGTTGATAGAGAATCATTCTGGATGCAGATAGAGTACAAAATTGTATCTATATCATATCCTTGGATCTGTATTGGTGGCTGTAATAGTATCTTATCTACAGAGGAGAAGCGTGGAGGACACGCTTTCAACTACAACCATCACAAATTCTTCATTAATTGGTTTAACAGTGTTACAGCAATGGGCATTGACTATTAAGGACCAGCCTATACTTGGAACAATAGAAGGAAATCTCCAAGTAATGTTACGGAAAAACTAGACAGAACAATGGTGGACACTCAGTGGCGCTCTCTCTATCCTAAAGCAGGATTATTTCACCTTCCTAGTCTCAACAGCGATCACAACCGTATCCTTCTACTACTCAATATATCCTCCAAAAGAAGGAAATTACCAATCCGCTTTGAAGCCGCCTGGATCCTTCACGATGATTATCACCAATTTTTTCTTGACTCTTGGACTCAAACAAGATCAACTAATCTCCAAAGTAAACTGAGAAGTCTACTTCCTCGACTACGTACTTGGGGCAAATCTCGGCTTGATAATATTTCTAATGATATCAAATTTTATGAAGAAAGACTGCTGTATATCCAATCACAACAATCGACTGATATTATTCAAAGAGAAGAAAAAAAGTGTTCAAATCATTCTCAACAAACTACACCTACAGAAAGAACTTTATTGGAGATATAATGTATCATGGTTAAAGGAGGGAGACAAGAACACCAGATTCTTTCATTTATCTGCAACCACAAGGAAGAGTAGGAACACCATTCACAGTATCCAGAAAATTAATGGAGAGTATGCTACTGATCATCAGGACATTGCTGACACCTTTGTTAATCATTTCTCTATATTATTTCAAAATATGAAATCCTCTCCTGTTCCCGCATATATTTTGGCAGAACTTCCTCGAGTATCGGATGAGGAGAACAAGTCGCTGTGTCTAATCCCTGAAGCAGAAGAATCCAAAGCTACTATCATGAATATGAGCTCTTACAAATCTCCAGGCCCAGATGGATTTCCTGCCGTCTTTTATCAACTGAGTTGGAAGCTTTTAAAAGATGAGGTAACAACTCTTATTCAACAGTTCTTCAAAACAGGAATAATGCCACCTTCTCTCAACCATACTCACATATCTCTTATACCCAAAGTCCATCAACCCTCTACTCCTGCTGACTACCGACCAATTGCTCTGCGCAACATCCTCTATAAGATCATCACCAAAATCCTTGCTAATAGACTGTGTCCCCTTCTTAACAAATTAATCAGCTCCTTTCAGAACGCCTTTGTCCCTGGATGGTTCATTGGTGATAACGTTATCATTGCCCAAGAACTTTTCCATTCTATATTGAATGATAGTCCAACTAACAGTTCATTTGCTTTAAAATTGGACATGTCTAAGGCCTATGATTGGCTTGATTGGGGTATTATCAATCATGCTCTTTCTGGGTTTCGGATTAGTGATCTTTCTCATAAACTCATCATACAATGTGTCACCACGTCATCTTTTGCCATTCTTGTCAATAGAGAAACCTCAAAAACTTTCATTCCACATCGAGGTATCCGTCAAGGCTGCCCCCTTTCCCCTTATCGATTTATCATGAGTATGGAGATCCTATCTACATTTATCAACATCATGGATAGAAACTTGCTTTATGACAGTGTCAAACTACCTAATTCTCCAATCCAGTATTCTTATTTAGCTTTTGCTGATGATCTCATCATCTTTGGTAAATGTTCTCTCCATAATACTAGTCAGGTTAAAATCATACTACAAACATTTAAACGTTGGTCTGGATAACGTATAAACTTTGATAAATCTTCCACATTCTTCTCCAAAAGAATAGACTTTATCATGAGACAACTTTATCTTCACATATTGGGAGTCAAATTAATGAGCAAATATGACAAATACCTTAGTCACCTTCTTCTCCAATCCAAGAACAGAACAACCACCTACTCTAACCTACTTGCTGCTACCTCTTCCCGTCTTCAAGGATGGAAAAGAAACTGTTTATCTCATGCTGGTCGAACTATCCTTATTAAATCCATACTAGCCTCTATTCCAACTTATTATCTATCTTCTTATCATGTCCCCAAAAAGGTCATAAACAAACTTACCAACTTTCAAAGAGATTTTTTTTGGGGGGGGGGCTCAGTTGAAAAGAGGAAAATCTATTATACTTCTTGGTCGGATATAACAAAGCCTAAGTACCAAGGCGGTTTAGGCAGTCGAGATCCTTACATCACCAACCTATCCCTATTGCTCAAATTAGCATGGAGATTTCTTACAGACTCTACTTCAGTTTGGGCGTCTCTATTAGAGAACAAATACCTCAAAAATACATTATTCTGGACAGCTACTCCATCTACTTCATCGTCTAGCATATGGATCAGTATCCTGCGTAGCAGAGACTTCCTCTTTGACAATATGGTTTGGTCAGTAGGTGATGGGTCCAAAATATGTATTTGGACTGACCCTTGGGTCTCAAATCTGCCACATTCCAAGGTGCATGGTTACCAATTTGCTTCTAATTGGGTTCAGAAGGTGAGTGATCTTATTAACAGAGATATTCTCTGTTGGAAGGAAAATCTCATTCATATTCTCTTCCCCCGGATGAAGCTGTAGGCATTTTGAAGATCCCTCTATCACGAAATTGTATGATGGACCGATTGGTGTGGAAGAATACTAATGACGGAGTTCTTACCACTAAATTAGCATACCAGGTTATCCATGATCAACTTACTATGGGCGAGCGAAGAACTAATGATCTCAGATTCAAGGAGTGGAGCAAACTTTAGTCCATCCACAATATTTGTCCCAGAGTTCAACTATTTATCTAGAGAGTTATCACCAATTCTCTTCCGACCAATGTCAATATCCACAGACATATCGATCATGTTGATGATACTTTTCCAATCTGTAAGGTACATCCAAAAACTCTTGATCATTTAACTCTTTACTGTCCTATTACAGGTACATCTTGGCAATATCATCCACTTCTAGAAAATCAAATTCAGAATACAACTTCAGTATCAACTTTTATCAATGACTTGCTCGTTGAGGGAGATCAAGACAAAGTATCACATGCTTTCTATCATCTATGGTTCATTTGGAAGGCGAGAAACAAAGTTATATTTGAGCATAAATTACCTTGTGGGAGAAATATTTTTGATGAAGCCGTCAACATGAAGATCAAATATGAAGCTCTCAATACTAAAGATTCTGATACTAACCACAACAAGGTTATCATTCGAGACTCGTCACACTGGATCCCTCCTCTGCCAAACACATGGAAGATCAATTATGATGGCTCATACTTAAATAGGAAGATAGCTGCTGCTGCTATCCTCCGAGACTCGAATGGCAAATTTTATAGAGCCCTGTCCAAATCATAAGAAGGCGGGACACCATTAGAAGCTGGAAGCTTTGGGCATAAGACTTGCCATGGATATCTGCAATTCGGCACATCTTAATCAAGTGATCATTGAAGGGGACTGTAGACCACTTATTGATGCTATCAACAATAACGAATCATCCCATCTATGGCGAGCTAGACATATTATTGAAGATGCAAGGAGAGCAATCACTTCTACTGCTGGATTATCCTTTGTCTATGTCAATAGAAGTGCAAATTATTGTGCTCACTATTTAGCTTCTGATACTCTTCTTAGTGGATATTGTAATCAGATTCTCTATTACGATGATACTCCTCATTGTATTTTAAATCATGTTCTTCAAGACATGATTTCTGTACCTATTTAATCCAGTAATGCAATTAGCTTTAAAAAAAACCTAGTGGGGAAGAGAGTGAACAATACTCTCTAGTGAGTCATTGAGTTTAAACGTTTGGGTTATCGGGTTTAGGTTTGGGTCGGGTTTGGAGTGCCCTGACCCGACCCGAGTTCTTATTAGGGGTGATGGGCCTGATGTGGTTTGGGATTAGTTTAAAAAGGGAAGAGGACTTTGTTTTACCCTGGGAATAATATTTAGAAATGAGCACGCTCTCAAAATTGTATATACCAATATATATACACTCTAATATATAACTACAGTATTTCTAATATATAAGTATATACATATATAGCCTCAATCTTTAAACACATATATATATACTCTCAATATATATATATATATATATATATATATATATATATATATATATATATATATATATATATATATATATATATATATCATAATGAGATCGCTCTCTCCTTCCCCTTCTGCTCTCTTTCGCGGGACCCTCCCCTCCGTCACTAGCCGGCAGCCGGCAGGCTTCCCCCTTCCCTCCTCTCCTCAGCCCCCCCCCTCTCGGCCCATGGACTTTCCTCCAGACCTCCTTGCCTTCGCCTGGATCTCCCCCCCGTCGATCTCATCGCCGGCCCCCGCCGGTCCCGCCACCGTTATCCCTCCTCAGCCGCCCGTCCTCCTCCCCTTTTCTCCTTCCCTCACCGGTGTTTCCGCTTTGTTGTCCCCTCTCGAATCCCCCTCCGTCTTCACCCATCCTCCAGCAGTCTCTTCCTTCATGGCGGCTGCGAGCGGCGCTCCGATTGCCGATCCAGCCGGAGCCCCTGTCAACGTCCCCGAACTCGTCTTCCCCCTCCCCCCTCAGGGTTGGGGCTCAGCGCGGGTGCTCCGTCATCGGTAAGTCCTTGGGTTTGCTATTTTTCTGCCCACCATCCTGCCCAATTTTAAATTTTGAATCTTCCTGTGGCTTGTATCGCCTCGAGCCCTGTGCTTCATGAGGGAGGTTTAGCAGTGGGCACATGGCCCACGGCTCCTTTGGGCAGCATGGGCCCCTCCACCCACTTGGGCTCATGGTCCTCGTCCCCGAGCGCTTGGGCCGTTCCCTTGCCAGGCACTTGGCCTGCTGGCGCATGGCTTCTGTCGGCGTTGTCGGGCGCATGGCATCCCCCTTCCTCGGGCGCATGGCCCCTCTCCTTGGAGGGGGCACATGGCCCCAGCCATCGGTCGTAGGCGCATGGCCCTCTCCTCTTGTAGGGCGCTTGGCAGTCTTCACCCTCGCCCACCCCCCGTCTGTGGGTATATGGCCAGTTTTCCCTTTCGTGGGTGCATGGGCTTTTTCCCCCGTCGTAGGCGCATGGCCCCCTCCCCCCTCCGTTTCGGACTCGACGGGCACCGTCCCCTTTTCAATTGCAGGGGCTTCTGGCCCCTCGGGCGCTTTCCTCACCTCGAGCGTCAGCACCCCTTCGCCGATCCTCGGGCCCGAGGTGGCGAGCGTCCCTCCCCCTCCTCTCTCGGGACCGCTCTCTGCTCCTGGTCGCGTGCTCCCAGCAGACCTTCTAGCTCTTGGCCCCCTCCTGGGGGAGCATATCCCCCGGTCTGTGCCTCCTTCTATTGCAGCAGCTCCTCCCCCTCCGGTGGGCCGCCCTCCTCTTCCCCTTGCTCCTCTTTCCGTGGCCAGAGCTCGGCACCGTCTTCCAGGCCGGCTGTTGCTCAGCTCCCCCTACCCCCTCCGTGTCCCCACCCCTTAGTAGTGCCATAGCTTTCGCGTCCTCGTCAGGTGCCCCGTCACCTTCCTATGCCGATAAGCTGCGTCCGGACCGCGCAGCCAAGAAGGGTGGCCTCTACATCCCTACACCTCTCTAATAAGTTTGATGTCCTGGATTCGAAAACCACCGAGCCCTCGTAGGCTATTGTCATCTTTGAGGACCTTCACAAGCCCCGGGAATCGTCCTTCGAGATGGCAACACCCAGTGATATCCCCTTCGATGCTGGCACGGATGCCTCCCAAGACCTCATCTCTGTCCCTACCGAGCCCCCTGTCAGCCACCAACCGAGCATTGTGATCACCGTAGATGAAGCTCTTGCGATCCTGGGTCCAGAGCAGGTCCTGAGAGGTCAACAGGTCATGGCCACAGGATTTTCCCTTCCGTCAGCCGGAGAGCAATCAGGATGCATAGAAGATACCCTCATTATACCCACTGGCGAGGCCACCCTGGACTCCGCGGGAGAAAGGATCGTACCCACAACGGACTACCACTCTAGCGAAGCTCAGGACCCTATTCGTGACAAGTCATCGGCCACTTCGACACCCACCTATCCTAAAAATAAGGATAGTACAGCAGCCACAGAGCAGTCAACTATACGCACAAGATCCGCAGCCAAGCGGATTAAAAATGCCCCCAACTATAGCATTAATGCTTAACATCCTTTCCTGGAATGTTCACGGTCTGTCAAACAAACCTACCAAGAGGTAGCTTACTGTCCTCAAAAAACTTTACAAGATTGACGTTTTGATCATTTTCGAACCCAAGAACCCCCCCTAAAAAAAATCAAATCCATCCAGCTTCAATTAGGTTTCCACAATGCCGTGGCAGGCAACCACGACATTTGGATCCTCATCTCGTAGGATGTTCAAATTAGAGTTATCCAGGATTCCAGGCAGGTTCTCTCATGCTGGATAGAGCATCCCTACCTTCCTAAATGTGCCATTATGTCTGCAGTTCACGACAGTTGTGACATTAATGAACGCAAATAGCTTTGGAACGACCTCTTCGACACGCACTTCGACCACATCAACCTCCCTTGGCTTTGTATTGGGGACTTTAATGCCATCACTTGTAGAGAGGAGAAGTCTGGTGGCCGTCTTCCTCCACCTATGGCCATACATGACTTCAACAACTTTATCTTTGCTGCCAACCTCTCCTCGCTCCAGTTCTCAAGTAATGCGTTCACCTGGTGTAACATGTAGGAAGGCGATCATCGGCAATATTTCCATCTGGATAGGGCTCTCACAAACACCCTCTGGCATGGAATGGGTATCAGCTCCAGACTCTCTCATCTAAACGCTAACAAGTCCGATCACGCTTTTCTGTTGGTTGAAATAAAAAACTTCTCCAACCAGATTAAAAAGAACTTCCGGTTCCTCAACTTCTGGAGGGAACACCCTCAATTCAAAAATGTCATTGCAGAAACATGGAATCATGCGGATGACGTTGACCCGCTGATCAGGGTTTCCAGCAAGCTAAAGGCGACGAGGAAAGCCCTTGCGGCTTGGAGTAAACATGCATAAGGAGATTTTTTCAGGCGGTTCGCGTTGCCGAAGATGACGTCACTCACGCAGAGGCGCTCTTCACGACAGATCGATTGCCAGCCGCCAGGACCGTCCTTAACCTCACCAAAGCCATTCTCAAATTTTGGCTAAAAGTGGAAGCATAATTTTGGAAACAGAAAGCGAGACTGAAATGGGACAACGAGGGGGACAAAAATACGGCCTACTTCTATGCCTGTGCCAACGGTCGCAAGCAGAAACTGACCCTTCACCAGATCACCGATGATTCACATAACATCATCAGTAACCAGCGGGATATCCAGGCGGCTGCTGCCGATTTTTACTCTTAGCTGTTCACCAAACAAAGGGTTCACAGTGACAACAACCTTCTGGCTGAGATCCCCGCCTCGTCGACGACAACGACAACATATAGCTGGAGCTCCTTCCGTCCGAGAAGGAGATTAAAGACGCGGTATGGGCCCTAGACGCTCATAGTACGCCTGGACCTGACGAATTATCAGGGGACTTTTTTCGAGAATGCTGGGACATTATCAAGAAGGACATCCATGAAGCGGTCATCGCTTTCAGGGAGTGACTTACCCGAGAGCCATATCCTCCGCCAACCTGATCCTCATCTCCAAAAAAGATAACCCTGAGACCTTTCGTGATTTCTGCCCCATCAGCCTGTGTACCTTACAAATAAGATCATCTCCAAGATCATCGCATCTCGCATGTCTGATTTGCTATCCAAGATCATCTCTGAAGGAGCAAAGTGGCTTCGTCCGAGGGAGAAACATCAAAGATAACATTATGCTAGCACAAGAGCTCATCACCTGCATGAAATTTCCTGCTAGAGGTGGCAATATCGCGATAAAACTGGACATAGAGAAAGCTTATGACAGGCTCGATTGATAATTCATGATCTGGGTTTTCGGGGCCTTTGGTTTTTGGAAACTTGGACCAATATAGTATGGAGATCGATTAGCAACTCATGGTTCTCCACGGTTATCAACGGTCAAGCCGACGATTTCTTCAAATCAAGCCGGGGTGTCAGGCAAGGAGACCCTTATCGTCTACCGTCTTCATCATCATGGAGGATGCTTTGAGCAGAAATCTGAACAAGATGGTTAGCACCCCGAACTTCTAGCATTTTTATACCACCAGCGGCTGCCCGATCATTACCCACCTAGCATATGTTGACGATATCCTCATCTTCATATCCGGGGATGTCGGGTCGGTTGATGTGGTCCACAACACCCTCCAGAGATATTCTTCCTGCTCCGGGCAGAAGGTCAACACCGCCAAGAGTGTCATATATGCACACCACAACATAGGGAGAGAGAGCATGACTAACATTTCCAATATCACCTCTTTCATTATTGAACACCCTCCGTTCCTATACCTTGGATGTCCCTTAGTGTATGGGATCTAACGCGGGCATTTTTGACAGGCTGATTAACAAAATCAGGAGAAAGCTGGAGGGGTGGCACAATGCTATTTTATCCCCAGACGGTAAGATGACCCTCATCAACCACGTGCTCACATCCATTCCTATATATACCCTAGCAGCATGCTCCCCCACCTAAAAGGTGATCCGCTTGATTCAAAGCATTCTGTGCGACTTCTTTTGGGGACACAGTGGTGGCAACATAAAGCATCATTGGGCGAGTTGGGACAGAATGGCTAGGCATACCAAGAAAGGAGGCATAGGATTTGCTAGACTCCCTCACATTGTTTATGCTTTTTCGATGAAGCTGTGGTGGAAGCTTTGGACGAGTCAGAATTTATGGGCTAGATTCATGAAAGCCAGATACTTCAAGCACACTCACCCATCTCAGGCCATCCCCAACAGCAGATCATCGGCGGCGTGGCGGCGCATCCTAATCGAGCTTACTATGGCCGAACCGGTGATTAGCCTATATTTGGGCAATGGAGAATCATCGACCTTTCTTGAACGTTAGGCTGGGAAAACCTTGCTCCCTAACCACACGGCGGGCCGAGGGAACAGCAGGATCAAGGATTTATGGGATTTCTCCGGTAACGATTGGGATTGGGACAGGAATCCATAATTGGGCCGACGATGAGGCTGAAGAATGCATCCGTCAGCATGGCCTGAAGATAGCAACGAAGCAGATGAGCTACGATGGTCGGCTGATCCCTCGGGAGGCT
>JANAVB010015400.1:6418811-6423811 GCA_029216955.1 Iris pallida | reverse complement strand
CCCTTTTCCTCCTTCCCTCACCGGTGTTTCCGCTTTGTTGTCCCCTCTCGAATCCCCCTCCGTCTTCACCCATCCTCCAGCAGTCTCTTCCTTCATGGCGGCTGCGAGCGGCTCCGATTGCCGATCCAGCCGGAGCCCCTGTCAACGTCCCCGAACTCGTCTTCCCCCTCCCCCCTCAGGGTTGGGGCTCAGCGCGGTGCTCCGTCATCGGTAAGTCCTTGGGTTTGCTATTTTTCTGCCCACCATCCTGCCCAATTTTAAATTTTGAATCTTCTGTGGCTTGCATCGCCTCGAGCCCTGTGCTTCATGAGGGAGGTTTAGCAGTGGGCACATGGCCCACGGCTCCTTTGGGCGCATGGGCCCTCCACCCACTTGGGCTCATGGTCCTCGTCCCCGAGCGCTTGGGCCGTTCCCTTGCCAGGCACTTGGCCTGCTGGCGCATGGCTTCTGTCGGCGTTGTCGGGCGCATGGCATCCCCCTTCCTCGGGCGCATGGCCCCTCTCCTTGGAGGGGGCACATGGCCCCAGCCATCGGTCGTAGGCGCATGGCCCTCTCCTCTTGTAGGCGCTTGGCAGTCTTCACCCTCGCCCACCCCCCGTCGTGGGTATATGGCCAGTTTTCCCTTTCGTGGGTGCATGGGCTTTTTCCCCCGTCGTAGGCGCATGGCCCCCTCCCCCCTCCGTTTCGGACTCGACGGGCACCGTCCCCTTTTCAATTGCAGGGGCTTCTGGCCCCTCGGGCGCTTTCCTCACCTCGAGCGTCAGCACCCCTTCGCCGATCCTCGGGCCCGAGGTGGCGAGCGTCCCTCCCCCTCCTCTCTCGGGACCGCTCTCTGCTCCTGGTCGCGTGCTCCCAGCAGACCTTCTAGCTCTTGGCCCCCCCTGGGGGAGCATATCCCCCGGTCTGTGCCTCCTTCTATTGCAGCAGCTCCTCCCCCTCCGGTGGGCCGCCCTCCTCTTCCCCTTGCTCCTCTTTCCCGTGGCCAGAGCTCGGCACCGTCTTCCAGGCCGGCTGTTGCTCAGCTCCCCCTACCCCCTCCGTGTCCCCACCCCTTAGTAGTGCCATAGCTTTCGCGTCCTCGTCAGGTGCCCCGTCACCTTCCTATGCCGATAAGCTGCGTCCGGACCGCGCAGCCAAGAAGGGTGGCCTCTACATCCCTACACCTCTCTAATAAGTTTGATGTCCTGGATTCGAAAACCACCGAGCCCTCGTAGGCTATTGTCATCTTTGAGGACCTTCACAAGCCCCGGGAATCGTCCTTCGAGATGGCAACACCCAGTGATATCCCCTTCGATGCTGGCACGGATGCCTCCCAAGACCTCATCTCTGTCCCTACCGAGCCCCCTGTCAGCCACCAACCGAGCATTGTGATCACCGTAGATGAAGCTCTTGCGATCCTGGGTCCAGAGCAGGTCCTGAGAGGTCAACAGGTCATGGCCACAGGATTTTCCCTTCCGTCAGCCGGAGAGCAATCAGGATGCATAGAAGATACCCTCATTATACCCACTGGCGAGGCCACCCTGGACTCCGCGGGAGAAAGGATCGTACCCACAACGGACTACCACTCTAGCGAAGCTCAGGACCCTATCCGTGACAAGTCATCGGCCACTTCGACACCCACCTATCCTAAAAATAAGGATAGTACAGCAGCCACAGAGCAGTCAACTATACGCACAAGATCCGCAGCCAAGCGGATTAAAAATGCCCCCAACTATAGCATTAATGCTTAACATCCTTTCCTGGAATGTTCACGGTCTGTCAAACAAACCTACCAAGAGGTAGCTTACTGTCCTCAAAAAACTTTACAAGATTGACGTTTTGATCATTTTCGAACCCGAACCCCCCTAAAAAAAATCAAATCCATCCAGCTTCAATTAGGTTTCCACAATGCCGTGGCAGGCAACCACGACATTTGGATCCTCATCTCGTAGGATGTTCAAATTAGAGTTATCCAGGATTCCAGGCAGGTTCTCTCATGCTGGATAGAGCATCCCTACCTTCCTAAATGTGCCATTATGTCTGCAGTTCACGACAGTTGTGACATTAATGAACGCAAATAGCTTTGGAACGACCTCTTCGACACGCACTTCGACCACATCAACCTCCCTTGGCTTTGTATTGGGGACTTTAATGCCATCACTTGTAGAGAGGAGAAGTCTGGTGGCCGTCTTCCTCCACCTATGGCCATACATGACTTCAACAACTTTATCTTTGCTGCCAACCTCTCCTCGCTCCAGTTCTCAAGTAATGCGTTCACCTGGTGTAACATGTAGGAAGGCGATCATCGGCAATATTTCCATCTGGATAGGGCTCTCACAAACACCCTCTGGCATGGAATGGGTATCAGCTCCCTCTCTCATCTAAACGCTAACAAGTCCGATCACGCTTTTCTGTTGGTTGAAATAAAAAACTTCTCCCCAGATTAAAAAGAACTTCCGGTTCCTCAACTTCTGGAGGGAACACCCTCAATTCAAAAATGTCATTGCAGAACATGGAATCATGCGGACGTTGACCCGCTGATCAGGGTTTCCAGCAAGCTAAAGGCGACGAGGAAAGCCCTTGCGGCTTGGAGTAAACATGCATAAGGAGATTTTTTCAGGCGGTTCGCGTTGCCGAAGATGACGTCACTCACGCAGAGGCGCTCTTCACGACAGATCGATTGCCAGCCGCCAGGACCGTCCTTAACCTCACCAAAGCCATTCTCAAATTTTGGCTAAAAGTGGAAGCATAATTTTGGAAACAGAAAGCGAGACTGAAATGGGACAACGAGGGGACAAAAATACGGCCTACTTCTATGCCTGTGCCAACGGTCGCAAGCAGAAACTGACCCTTCACCAGATCACCGATGATTCACATAACATCATCAGTAACCAGCGGGATATCCAGGCGGCTGCTGCCGATTTTTACTCTTAGCTGTTCACCAAACAAAGGGTTCACAGTGACAACAACCTTCTGGCTGAGATCCCCGCCTCGTCGACGACAACGACAAATTAGCTGGAGCTCCTTCCGTCCGAGAAGGAGATTAAAGACGCGGTATGGGCCCTAGACGCTCATAGTACGCCTGGACCTGACGAATTATCAGGGGACTTTTTTCGAGAATGCTGGGACATTATCAAGAAGGACATCCATGAAGCGGTCATCGCTTCAGGGAGTGACTTACCCGAGAGCCATATCCTCCGCCAACCTGATCCTCATCTCCAAAAAAGATAACCCTGAGACCTTTCGTGATTTCTCCCCATCAGCCTGTGTACCTTCACAAATAAGATCATCTCCAAGATCATCGCATCCCGCATGTCTGATTGCTATCCAAGATCATCTCTGAGGAGCAAAGTGGCTTCGTCCGAGGGAGAACATCAAAGATACATTATGCTAGCACAAGAGCTCATCACCTGCATAAAATTTCCTGCTAGAGGTGGCAATATCGCGATAAAACTGGACATAGAGAAAGCTTATGACAGGCTCGATTGATAATTCATGATCTGGGTTTTCGGGGCCTTTGGTTTTTGGAAACTTGGACCAATATAGTATGGAGATCGATTAGCAACTCATGGTTCTCCACGGTTATCAACGGTCAAGCCGACGATTTCTTCAAATCAAGCCGGGGTGTCAGGCAAGGAGACCCCTTATCGTCTACCGTCTTCATCATCATGGAGGATGCTTTGAGCAGAAATCTGAACAAGATGGTTAGCACCCCGAACTTCTAGCATTTTTATACCACCAGCGGCTGCCCGATCATTACCCACCTAGCATATGTTGACGATATCCTCATCTTCATATCCGGGATGTCGGGTCGGTTGATGTGGTCCACAACACCCTCCAGAGATATTCTTCCTGCTCCGGGCAGAAGGTCAACACCGTCAAGAGTGTCATATATGCACACCACAACATAGGAGAGAGAGCATGACTAACATTTCCAATATCACCTCTTTCATTATTGAACACCCTCCGTTCCTATACCTTGGATGTCCCTTAGTGTATGGGATCTAACGCGGGCATTTTTGACGGGCTGATTAACAAATCAGGAGAAAGCTGGAGGGGTGGCACAATGCTATTTTATCCCCAGACGGTAAGATGACCCTCATCAACCACGTGCTCACATCCATTCCTATATATACCCTAGCAGCATGCTCCCCCACCTAAAAGGTGATCCGCTTGATTCAAAGCATTCTGTGCGACTTCTTTTGGGGACACAGTGGTGGCAACATAAAGCATCATTGGGCGAGTTGGGACAGAATGGCTAGGCATACCAAGAAAGGAGGCATAGGATTTACTAGACTCCCTCACATTGTTTATGCTTTTTCGATGAAGCTGTGGTGGAAGCTTTGGCGAGTCAGAATTTATGGGCTAGATTCATGAAAGCCAGATACTTCAAGCACACTCACCCATCTCAGGCCATCCCCAACAGCAGATCATCGGCGGCGTGGCGGCGCATCATAGGCTGGGAAAACCTTGCTCCCTAACCACACGGCGGGCCGAGGGAACAGCAGATCAAGGATTTATGGGATTTCTCGGTAACGATGGGATTGGGACAGGATCCCAATTGGGCCGACGATGAGGCTGAAGAATGCATCCGCATCAGGCCTGAAGATAGCAAACGAAGCATGAGCTACGATGGTCGGCTGATCCCTCGGGAGGCTTCTCTGTGAGCTCGGCCAGACAAGTAGCCGTGGTTGCGGAATGCCATCACAGATCAACGTCGCTTTCTGGAAAACATGCATCCCGAAGAAGTGGTATATCCTTATTTGGAGAGCCTTTCGTAAGAAGTTACCCCCGACGAAAATTTGCACATATAGGATTCAGCTTAGCATCTTCCTGCAACTACTGTTCAGAGCGTCAGATGGAAACAGTACACCACATCTTTTGTCAGGAGGAATTACCTGCCAAGGTCTGGAGAGTGCTATCTCAGCGGTGCAGAAAGGCTCAGGGAGATGGTGCTTCAATGTCCTCTTGGCTGGCTGGGCTTCGCCTTCCACGGTCACCTGATCGTTGCGGCTTCTGCT
>JANAVB010015400.1:6333811-6416311 GCA_029216955.1 Iris pallida | reverse complement strand
CAGAGATTGACATTCCTAGCGCTCCAAAAATTAAAGTCACGGAAAGGTACATTTAATGATCAAAACTAAATATAAAATATTTATTTAATATAACTCATTTAAAAAAATTCAAAAGAAGCCAAAAATCCAGGGGGCTTACATCCTTCCTTCCTTAGAAAATTTTGTCCTCGAAATTACACTAAGGCGTATTATAAAAGGATACAATTAATATCTTAAAGGAGTCAGTACGATTAGTCATATATGGTTCGTGTGGGACGTCGATGCCACTGGTATCTAGTGCTAGGGTATACTAAACTCTCAACTTATAAATGCAAGAACCAACTTTGGTCGCGATTCTACTAGTGAGATTTTTGGGTTAGTATATTTCCAAAAGAAAATACAGAATTTGCGTATTACAAACTACAATAATCTAAGAAAACTTAGGTATCACTGTACTATTGGTCAATATGTAATGACCCCGCTCCGTCCTAGCGGAACGCCGATTCAAACGGCAAGTGCAATGACTCAAACGAGCCGTCGACCCGAAGAGTTGGCATCGACCTGAAGAAGAATCGATGCAAGACTTACATTGGCCCGTCAAGATGAATCCAGACTTAGACTTTCAAGGCGCGCTCGGAGTATCGCTCGGCCGATGTGAACATCGCTAAGGTGGCTCCGATGAACCCGTCTTTGCTTAGCCTAGACACATAACAATACGGACACTATTGCTAGAATTGCTATCGTCAACCCACGCATGCTAATAAATGAATGACTCAACGCACCTAGCTAAGGGAATAATCCCATCTTGTATGCTTGTATAGAATATGGAAAGGAACATAGAAAATGTGAGAACTCTCGTACCGTACCCCACGCTCGTGCTAAGGCACAAGCTTACGTTCAAGTTTCCTATGCGTTCAACAATGAAACAATGAATGGTTTACAACAATGAAACGGAAAGACTATCGACATAGTCGTTCCGAGTAGAGTATAGCAACATTGAAAGGCCACGGGACCGATGGATCGCCAAGGCGACTCCCGCACAGGGAGTTGCAAAATGTATAAATGAATGAACGAATAAGTGAATGAATGAATCGATGAATGAATGAATATGTAAATGAAATGGATCAATGAACAAACAGACAAGTGAAATGAATGAAAGATAAGAAAGGAAGGATGGTTAGCGACAGGTGTGACGGGCACGTGCAACGAGGCTCGCTACCCGCGCTGTACGGACGCCAACCTGGTCGATAACACATTAAGGCTAAGGGTTAGCCTACGGCGCAGAGACAGCCGTTAAGTTAAAATGACAAATAAAATGAAATGGTCGTGGACACCTCCATCGTATACGGGGGAGAGAGGAAATAAGGGTATTTCCAGCGGCTCAGTCAAAGTGTGAAGGACGTGCCGGTCCGGACGAAAATCAAAATTTGGCTTACGTACAGGCCTGAGTGCGGGCTTGGCCACCAGGGGACGTAAGGCCAGATATTTCAAAAGACTATCAGGGTATACCAAGCCGCACGCCATGATAGGTAAAAAATTACCAAGGAGAAGACATGTCCAAATTGGCTTGTGATGCCAGCGACCGATGCATATAGATTAAGTGGGCTTTGCTGGTGGCAATCCACGTGCAAGTCCTTGCATTGAAATCAAAGTAGTCTAAGTTAACTAAATGAAGTGCCTTCTGAATAGGCTTGAATATGACACACCAAATAATCGAGAGTACTTCGGCAAAGGAGTTAGAAAACACGCCTACGACGTGCTAGGACCCGAGGCAGGGACACGCCCTTGATATTGAAAGTTCACATGAATTACGTAAAGTCATTTCATATAAATTATTGACTAACTTGGTTTACTTTGGACAGGGAAGGCCGGACGGTAAGTATGGGTAAGTCATGCATATATTTCCATGCGACACTTGTATTCAGTAACACGAGATAGGCTATGATATATGCCATGAAACTAATCCTAAGGCAAGATTAGAAAGACAATGAATGATAGACGGTGCACAAAAGTAAATAGAACGTGTTTGGTAATGATAGCATTGTGGGCGAGCTAGCCTCCCCACCAGTGCATAACAATGTACTGATAACCCCACAGTCTGCTTGCAGGATTCAGGAGACGCCGGCGGGTGCGGAGCTTCCCTCGAACGTGCTAAGACACGGAGCTATCTCTCGAGCCTTGGAGCGTTGCAAGGAGCTGGAGCACCATATACAGGACATAATGTATTGGAGCATCGCCATGAATCATTCCATCTTGTAAGCCACTTGGCACGCCTTTTATGTTTCAGAGAGAGAGAGCTTGAGCGACTTGTAATATCGGCCTAGCGCCGCTTGTAAACTCCTTGAATATCAATAAAGAGTTCAAATTTGTTTCTACTTGTGTTCATTTACTTTCCGCTGCAATGGGGACACTCTGTACGACTCTGTGGCCTAGCTCAAATCGGCCGTTTCTGGACTTGGCCTTGCACGGGCGCAACCTAGGCCCGTGCGGCATCATGCCTTAGCGAGGACAATCGCTCCTACGGGAGCGGGGCGTGACCGATTGGTATCAGAGCACGGCTTTACGTCCTTGGACTTCATTTCAATTTTCTCAGTTTTGAAAGCTCGTTTGGAAATAAAAGAAGTGTACACTCTCTCTCGTTGTGCCTTGGGATGTTCCATACAATAAGTCTAATATTTTCAAAAGCTCGTACAAGTACTCGGTTGAAGGGATCGATAGCGAAGGCCTTTGTGCCGAACCACGACGTACTTGAGTTGGAAGAAACCGATGCTAAGAGTTAGCAGAACACAAGGTGTGCTTGAATAACCTTACGCTGACAATAGAGAACGAGTACGCGAGACTGAAGTATAGTTCGAACGGGATGGCTATGCACACGGCCTTTTGGCTAAGTTGTGTCGCGTGTCGCGTACCTCGACTTTTGGGTGCAATCGGGTTGCGAGCGATATCAAGTATCGCTCGATCGAGAACGGAGATACACTTTGAGTGTCTATCGATAGGAACGCTATCGAGTTAACGCTTAGGCGTACCCAAAAGATTGGCTTGGATTTTGAGGATTAGTGCAAACGACTTAGTACGTCGAGGCGACGTGAGCGATTACGCTAGAAATTCATCGAACGAATCTGAAGGATGTCTTAGCGTATGACGCGAACGTGATTGAGGATTAGATCGTATGGCTTGAATCCGAGTGGTGTATGTGATAGGTTCGGAGAAAAATAAAAATGAGTGTCGACGACTAGTCGAGTGGCTCGAACCCTGAGTGGTGTATGGACGTCATAGAAATTGTTCGAGCAAGACTAAAGGAGTTACGGATCGTACGAGTATGTCGGTAAGCGATGTGATCGTGCAAAGCCTTAGAACGTGTCACGCTTAGTTGGTCATGACTTCAAAAGTCCCAAACGAGATGTCGCTGGACAACTTGTCAATGGGCAACGCGAGTTAGAAAATGGTTCAGAATGATGAATGAAAATGAATGGTCTTGATCGAGAAAACTTAGAGGATCGCACGTACGATTTCGGATTGATTCAAATGAATTGTGACTTGAGTTTGAACAACGATCTTGAAACTAGCTTGAGGAATAGCAGTTGAACTTGATCTTGAATATTAAATAAAATTGTGGAATATCCAACTTGGACAACAGCATCAACGCACGACTCGAAATTGGTTGCAAAGGAAGATCGTCAGGTTACGCATATCGTCGATGGTATTGAGGCGTATCAAAGATCGATATGCGATAACTCGGGGGTACTCTGACTCGGCGAATGACGATCGTACAAATGTCATTGTTCCGTTGGATGATATACTTGGGATGTTAAAAATGTGTCGAGGAAAATATAGACTTGGCTCAAAGATTTTTTAGTTGAACGCATGACGGTCAGACTGTCAAATTGATTTGGCTTTGATGAAAATGAGAATGCTTGGATTTGCTTCGTTGACAACCACAATGTTGACGTTCTTGTCTTATGCGAGCATAACTCCAGCCTCGCACATGCGTCGCACCGGATTAAGACGATCACTCCGCGTGAGCACTGATATGGTGATTCATACAGCGGGAGTGATTGAACTTAGATGGCGTGACAATTTGATTGCTTCGACTTGTGGTTTGACGCGAAGGTAAACTTGAGAAAGACTTGGTGTGCTTGATGATTAAACTTGAGGATTGAGTAGGTCCAATCCGTGTATCGAGAATGTGTTAGTCTAAACTCAAACAAGAGTTACGCCCCGATGAGAATAATTATTCTACGGGAGTGTTGCATGGTGATTCATGAACCATCGTGGATAATCGGACTCGCGTGAGATTGGAATGCAATGTATTGTCGAGCTGGATGACCTCGTGATCGAATACATGAATTAGTTAGAATGGATATGTGAAGTATGTCGATTGGGTGATTTGAATGGATTCGAATATGCGCAACGAATACATTGATGCGAATAGGTGATCGTGCTCGATGTTTAGAAATCTGAGTGACACGAGCCTGGGTAGAAAATCCTGTACTACCGACTTTGGTTTGACCCTAGGATTGGGGTCAATGTTGGTATTATTGTTGGGGAACTATGATTCCAATCCTGACATTGACTTAGCCTTGAAAAATGGCCTAGCGGATAGGCGGACGACCCTATGCCGAGTGATTGAACCTGTGTTGTTTACGTTATCGTCTGGACGGACGATAGACTTGGGGCAACAAGACTTAGAGTAAGGATGAAGAACTGGGGATGTACGTGAACGACGACGAGATTGGCCCCAAATGAAGTGAATGATAGGAATGGATGATGCGCAAGTAAATTTGGGATAACGAATTGAATCATTGATTGGAAGACGTACTCGGTGATAGTGCGATACTTGATCTTGAATTGGACGTAAATTACTTAGACTTGGTCGACCCCGCTAAGAAGAAGTCGTATTGATTTCATGGACAAGAACGCTTGAAAAGCGAATCGGGTCATCTCGATGACCGAGATGACGATAGTGAGATGCACACGAGTTCGGTTTTAGATCGAAGTTAGCAAACGATCGGCAAATCAAAACTATCACGAGTAGCTTGTCCGATTTTGCTAATCGCTAAGCTTGGTTGAAATGTACGTATTCGGGGGGCGCCTTGAATATGTGCACGATCCAAACTCAGCGATGTGATGAACTCGAATGCAACTGCGAGTGGATGTTACGATGCGCATGGATGATGGAGTGAGTTTGCCTCAGCCTACGACCCTCGCGTTTGATGAATTTCGACGTGCCTCGTGTGACTATTACAGCCCCATAACAAGGCGTAATAGCGACCAAGTCAAAGAAATGCTTGAATTGAATAAGTACCATCAACTCTAAAATGAATGAAAAGTTATTCAATAAAAATCGACCAAACGTATGCGATACGGAACTTGGAAAGGTACCGAGCATGGTTTGATGCCATCGAACGATAAAGCCATTCGATAAGGATTGTCTAAGAAACGTGACGACACGAGTCAAGGAACGGTAGGATGACCTACACTCAGGAAGCCTCGAGGACGAGACTTGTTTGGAGTGGTGTATTATGTAATGATCCGCTCCGCCCTAGCGGAACGCCGATTCAAACGGCAAGTGCAACGACTCAAACGAGCCGTCGACCCGAAGAGTTGGCATCGACCTGAAGAAGAATCGATACAAGACTTACATTGGCCCGTCAAGATGAATCCAGACTTAGACTTTCAAAGGCGCGCTCGGAGTATCGCTCGGCCGATGCGAACATCGCTAAGGTGGGTGGCTCCGATGAACCCGTCTTTGCTTAGCCTAGACACATAACAATACGGACACTATTGCTAGAATTGCTAGGCGTCAACACCGTACATGCTAATAAATGAATGACTCAATGCACCTAGCTAAGGGAATAATCCCATCTTGTATGCTTGTATAGAATATGGAAAGGAACATGGAAAATGTGAGAACTCTCACACCGCACCCCACGCTCGTGCTAAGGCACAAGCTTACATTCAAGTTCCCTATGCGTTCAACAATGAAACAATGAATGGTTTACAACAATAAAATGGGAAGACTATCGACATAGTCATTTCGAGTAGAGTATATCAACATTGAAAGGCCAAGGGACCGATGGGTCACCAAGGCGACTCCCACACAGGGAGTTGCAAAATGTATAAATGAATGAACGAATAAGTGAATGAATGAATCGATGAATGAATGAATATGTGAATGAAATGGATCAATGAACAAACAGACAAGTGAAATAAATGAAAGATAAGAAAGGAAGGATGGTTAGCGACAGGTGTGACGGGCACGTACAACGGGACTCGCTACCCACGCTGTACGGATGCCAACCTGGTCGATAACGCATTAAGGCTAAGGGTTAGCCTACGGCGCAAAGACAGCCGTTAAGTTAAAATGACAAATAAAACGAAATGGTCGTGGACACCTCCATCGTATACGAGGAAGAGGGGAAATAAGGGTATTTCCAGCGGCTCAGTCAAAGTGTGAAGGACGTGCCGGTCCGGACGGAAATTAAAATTTGGCTTACGTACAGGCCTGAGTGCGGGCTTGGCCACCAGGGGACGTAAGGCCGGGTATTTCAAAAGACTATCAGGGTGTACTAAGCCGCACGCCATGATAGGTAAGAAATTACCAAGGGGGAAGACATGTCCAAATTGGCTTGTGATGCCAGTGACCGATGCATATAGATTAAGTAGGCTTTGCTGGTGGCAATCCACGTGCAAGTCCTTGTATTGAAATCAAAGTAGTCTAAGTTAACTAAATGAAGTGCCTTCTGAATAGGCTTGAATATGACACACCAAATAATCGAGAGTACTTCGGCAAAGGAGTTAGAAAACACGCCTACGACGTGCTAGGACCCGAGGCAGGGACACGCCCTTGACATTGAAAGTTCACATGAATTACGTAAAGTCATTTCATATAAATTATTGACTAACTTGGTTTACTTTGGACAGGGAAGACCGGACGGTAAGTATGGGTAAGTCATGCATATATTTCCATGCGACACTTGTATTCAGCAACACGAGATAGGCTATGATATATGCCATAAAACTGATCCTAAGGCAAGATTAGAAAGACAATAAATGATAGACGGTGCACAAAAGTAAATAGAACGTTTTTGGTAATGATAGCATTATGGGCGAGCTAGCCTCCCCACCAGTGCATAACAATGTATTGATAACCCCACAGTCTGCTTGCAGGATGCAGGAGACGCCGGCGGGTGCGGAGCTTCCCTCGAACGTGCTAAGGCGCGGAGCTATCTCTCGAGCCTTGGAGCGTTGCAAGGAGCTGGAGCACCATATACAGGACATAATGTATTGGAGCATCGCCATGAATTATTCCATCTTGTAAGCCACTTGGCACGCCTTTTATGTTTCAAAGAGAGAGAGCTTGAGCGACTTGTAATATCGGCCTAGCGCCACTTGTCAACTTCTTGAATATCAATAAAGAGTTCGAATTCGCTTCTACTTGTGTTCATTTACTTTCCGCTGCAATGGAGACACTCTGTGCAACTCTGTGGCCTAGCTCAAATCGGCCATTTCTGGACTTGGCCTTGCACGGGTACAACCTAGGCCCGTGCGGCATCACGCCTTAGCGAGGACGATCGCTCCTACGGGATCGGGGCGTGACAAATAACTTTATAAGAGAGTTATTATCATTTCAATGCTACTCCTATATGGGTCAAGGTTTCAACATGTTAGAAGAATTTGGCTCAGTCGGACATAACTAGAGCGAGGTGCCATAGAGGGGTTTATAATTGCATAAGAAGGAGACAAGTTTGAGAGAAACCCAACAGAGAAGTTACAGGTTATGGTAAGGAGACTTTCGATAAGTTCAAGGAGTAATTTTCACTTGAATAAGGCACGACTAAGTAGGCACTTAGTCAAGAAATTCTGGAATGAATGCTGCCTAGAAATATTGATATTAGGCATAAGAGAAATAAAATCATGGATTGATCAAAGCATAGCTAAGGAAGAATAGGGTCTTCGTAATCGCATAATCTATAATAATTTGTATTGCTAATCACAAAGCCGTGATTTACGAACATAGAGATAGGGAGAAAAAGAATAGTGATACGTCTAAAACATCTTTCGGTAACTTAGAATAATCTGATAATGGAACAAGCTGAAGAAACTGTACACCAGTTCGTACTTTGATTTAGCCTATCTATCGAGTTTCTAGGATAACACATGATTCTTTAAATACAACTAGCCTAATCTTAACCCATAATCTAATTAATAGTATTTGAAGGTCTTCTGCCTTATCACTTTTTTGCTAGTACTCTCCATGATCTAGCCTTCTTAATTGTAACTTTCACTAACACAATATCAAGCTCCTCCTAATATAATCTGCCAAGGTCTTCAAATGTCCAAGATTCTTGAAATTCAACAAAGCATTTAATTCTTAAGTTTTCTTCCGTCTATGGAACATCTTTATCTCAGAAATTTAACATCCACTATGTACTAGTCCACTCTAGATTATATTCATCAATCTATTTTAGGTTACTCTACTTTTCTATCTTTAGATTCTTGTTTTCTTCTTATCTCATGTCGTTTCATTTCTTGTCCTTGTTTTCTGAATGTCTCAATCTTGATCATGTATCGATCTACAATCTATGGTGTTGGCTTCCTAACAACATACTTGTATATCTTAAATCATTTTTCTATTTTTTTGCCTCATTTTTATCTTATCACAAAATTTGTATCATCTATTTTTTGAGATAACCTCCTTTTTTCTTCATTCTAAACTCAACTTTCAGGTTGGTTTTTACGACTACACAGCATGCTTAAGGTATATTCTCTCCGTAATCCTTGTTAAGTCATCATAGATAACCATTGTCATAATTCTCGATTCTTCTTAATTTATTTATGAGCCTCCCTGCAATTCCAACCTTGTTCCTCTTCAAATATTTTGACCTAATCCTAGTACCCGCCCCTCTAATTCCTTCATATCTTTATACATCCTCTACGTACCTTAAACTAAATACAATTGCTTCAGTTACAATACCTCACGGATTCATATCTAACTTGCTTCGACGAAGGGTTTACTAATCTGCCTATTGAGGTACGACTTTTCTAACTTTATTGCCAGATCCTTGGCTATGACTAACTATCAAAGATAGAAAGGTCATAATCAATACTTAACTCAATCAATCCCTCAAATTTCTTACTCTTAAAAGTCATAGGTCAAATCCCTTAGCAACATAATCAACGATTCTACCTCTTTTAACCATAAGCAAACAATTCATTCCTTACAAGAATGCCTAATTATTTTACTCCTACCTGTTGGGGAAGGTTTTAGGCTGGGTACAATAAATGCTCATTTTTAATACCTCTATTATAGTATAATCATATTGGTTAATATTTTAGGCCCATTTTTTAACAGGTCATTTAAGGTTCGACCCAAACAACATGGAGATGGTTGACTAGTCTATCTCAGACTTACCTACTCCTAGATCACATTTCTCTTTGATACCTAATCTTCCTAAGACAGTTCCTTATTACCCAAGAAAATTTCTCTTTCCATTCTATCATTGTCCTGATTTCTATATCCTCTACATAAAATTTCCTTAAATTTTAGTTCAATATAACTCCAAGGGTTTATATCTAGTCTTGGTCATTATGCTTCATAATTTTGTATCCTGACGGGGTTCTTGGGCTCTGTTTGCTATCGTCCACCAGGTTGGCACTCTTTAATCTAGAAACCAAATATGTCTTCCTTCAAGTTGTATTCTCACTTACCTTAATTTTTATGATCAAGGAATCTTCATACTCTTCAAACTTGGTCTAGCTTAGACAATGGTAGCATGGTTTAGTCTAATGACCCTCAAGCCTCCTGTTAGGGCTAAGCCTTGTACTAAACTCTGTTCCACAACTATCTTTATGGAGTGTCTATATAAGTCTACCCACCTTAGATAATCACCTAGTCCTGCAAAGCATGGGTTCACATATCCTTCAAGTAAAACTTTCTAGCCAAATGTGATAGTTTACATGCTGTTGTTGAATCACCAATTCATGACTCATTGAATTATCCTTCCCTCAAGTCATATCGTTTGAAAATTATATCATAGAGGTACCACTATCCTTATCCTTGTCTAGTCCCAAGTTAATCTATGTAATTTCCTAATCGTATCTATAGTCACCTCAGCCATCATCGAAAATTTTATCTCTTCTAGCAAACAATTCTCTATGAATACGTAAAACCTCTAATTCAATCCCGTGTCTTAGGCAAGCGGTCTCTTCTTCACAAAAGGATTTTTCTACAGAAGCTAAATCTTTATAGAAATGCTATACATTTCCTATCGGTCTACCTAGTAAGACATCTATCCAACCCCTATATGTCTTAAATAATAACCTACTGAATATTATATCTGGCCTAATCACAATCTAAATAAGATATAATAAAAATGGTTGTTCAATCACAAAAGTT
Source organism: Iris pallida (assembly GCA_029216955.1). Classification (NCBI taxonomy): domain Eukaryota; kingdom Viridiplantae; phylum Streptophyta; class Magnoliopsida; order Asparagales; family Iridaceae; genus Iris; species Iris pallida. Next base: position 6,405,933 of record JANAVB010015400.1, on the reverse strand, counting down.
GTCCTTCCCACCCAATGCTATTATAATAAGATATAATAAAAATGGTCGCACCCACGATACGTCCAATCTGACTCTAATAGGTAAACCAGGCTATCATGTATACGGGTAGATCCATCTATAAGTAATATCAATGATCATGTACGCGTCGCCTATATGTCATGCAATATGAATCCATGTATCATGTCTAGTGTGTCAATAAGTATAATCATGTAATAGACTGAACAGGGAGCAGGTGAAATCATGTAACAGTTTATCCAAAGTGAACGACTGATAAGAAAACAAGCATGTAAATACTTTAAGTCAAATTGGCAAGGTATAATTACCTGTAACCGGAAGCTGAGTATGTGAATCAGGTACTGAGCCCGAGTCCAGAGTGCCCAAGTACCCTAGAGATAATTTAGGATTTAAATTAATTATTCGAGCTAGCAATCCTTTTTATCAACTAACATCTCTACTATTATAAAGGGGCTTCAAAACGACTCAAGATTGAGCCGTCTAAGTCATGTATATCATTAACCATTTTCATTTAAAAAAATTTAATTATGTAAAAATTGTTGAAAAAAGTTTAAATTTGTTATATATACTCAAAATAGAGAATCAAACTCAACCAAACAAGAAAAAAACCTCCAATCTTAACCACATGAGCTAGAAAAGATATTTGATTATAATTGAATAATATTCTCATTCATCAAGCCCACACTGTTCTAATCCCGTCATTATGATTTGTCAATAACCTATACATATAAGAAAACAAGTTGGCTAACTGTGGTTAACTTACCCTATTATACATTTAATCCCTTCATTAAAACCCACCCATATTACTATTGGGTTCCTTCCAAGGCTACAGTCGACACAGTTAATATATGAGGACACCCGACGTACAAGTGACTACTAGAATAGAAGGAGAAAAGGAAGAGGATTACCAAGAGAAGAGATGGGAATGCCGATCTTAGAGCCCGCGGTACCGAGGAGGGTAGCAAGAACGGCGTTGCCTTACGCGGTGCTTTCCTGGAAAGTCGACAGGCATCGGCGCACGTCTTCGATGGGCACGGATGCGGCCCGCTACGTGTCGCACAATGCTTGGTCATCGGAGGACGCTCACCTGGAACAAAAGGTGCCAGCGGCAATGGCCTACGAAGGGGTGTTTTGTGGACGATGGGTCGCCGACTTGTGGCGGCTCGGCTTGGAAGAATTAGGTTAGAGAAGTGGAGAGAAGGATATATATATATATATATATATATATATATATATATATATATATATATATATATATATATATATATATATATATATATATATATATATATATATGAGGGGGTGAGATAGGCCAGCCTGTGCCAGCTGTAGGGGCTACCAGGTCACTGTACGGTGTGCCTGTAGCCCCTACGTGCTGTAGAGCAAGCGCATGTGTTCGCTCTTGACCCAGTGGTGAAGCGAGTGAACTATGCCCTCTAGTGAGCCGTTGAGTTTAAACGTTTGGGTTATCGGGTTTGGGTCTAGGTTGGGTTTGGAGTGCCCGACCCGACCCAGGTTCTTATTAGGGGTGATGGGTCTGCTGTGGTTTGGGCTCAGTTTAAAAAAGAAGAGGACTTTGTTTTGGGCTGGGAATAATATTTAGAAATCAGAATGCTCTCAAAATTATATATACCAATATATATATACTGTAACATATACTCTCACATATACATATATATTTATATATAAGTATACAATGATTATTCTTTCTAACTTATTAATATTTAAAACATGAATATATATATATATATATATATATATATATATATATATATATATATATATATATATATATATATATATATATATATATATATATATATATATATATATTATATATATATATATATATATATATATATATATATATATATATATAAATGTTACTTATACTCTTAATATATATATATATATATATATATATATATATATATATATATATATATATATATATATATATATATATATATATATATATATATATATACTATAAATGTTACTTATACTCTTAATATATATATATATATATATATATATATATATATATATATATACCTCCTTCTAATTTAATTAATGATATATATTAAATTAGGGGTGTTTAGTAATGATAGCAATAAAGGAGGGGGGTTTACATACACTTGGGTTGGGTGGCTTGGGTTAGATTGGGTTTGGTGCGATTATGACTACAATTTTGATCAATTGTGATCATTGACAAAATAATAGCACACGGGAGCTCAATTGAATGTCACGCAAGTGGCATGTGCTTAGTAGACTAAAAATAGGTCAAAACCATATATTCGGTCAATTTGATTATATCGACGACAACCCCAAAATTTAATTGGAAGTTAGGTCAAGTTTTTACTGTAGATGGTCAAATGACCTAAATTGGCCAGAACGTTGTGTGCGATGCAAATAGAATACAAGAGAAGAAGTTTGTGTGGGACATGATATATCACAATGAAAATAATCTTTTCTATTGCAAAACTCATGAAAGAAGTATCAGAGATTGACATCTCTGGCGCCCCAAAATCAAAGTAACAGAAAGGTACATTAATAATCAAAACTAATTATAATAAAATATTTATTGAATATAATTCATTTAATAAAATATAAAAGAAGCCCAAAAATCAAGGGGGCTTACACCAGATGTCAAGGTTTAAAACACAAGCTAAACATGTGCTCGGTGGCTAAACATCACAAAAGAATATATACAAAACTAATAGGCAAAAAAAAAAGAACACCAACTCATGTACTCCGGTGCTCCTGGTGGTCACCATCGAGTGAGAGGTATTGAAGATCCTCCAGTTTCACTACCAGATCTGGCTAAACAAATGTAACCACACCTTCCTTAAATTAATGAATTTTGGTTTTTACCTGGTATTTTAGAATTTTAGAAAATAACTATTTTTAATTTATTTTGAGAAGTACTGATTTCCTAATTAATTTTTCATCATTATAATTTTTATGAAAAGAAAAAATATTTATTTATTAATTATTTAAGGATTTTGAGGAGAAAAGATTCTAGAAATTTGTCACATGGTTAGTTATTTTACTAAGGCTAACAACTAATCTAGAGTTTTCTCCAAGTATTCCTAAAAACCTCTACTTTTCTCTCTAACCACCTAACAACCCTCTAACAAAATTTTGACCCCATTTTGTAGTAAAACAAATTGTTTTTGTAATAAAATAGTGCTTTATGCAATTTTTCTTTTTCTTTCCTCCATCTATTTGAGAGAGAGAGAGAGAGAGAGCAGAGCTCTCTGTTGTTTTTTCCCCTGTAGAAATTGGTAGAAGCCTCTTCTCATAAATTCCCCCAACTTCCTCCTTCTCCTTCCTCACCACAACTTTCCCGAACCCTAACCCTAACTGCAGATCGGCTATGGCGGTGGTCTGCTTCCACCACAGCGGCGACCAGGCTCCGATCTCCTTCGGCGGGTGCTAGTTGATCATCTGCCCTGAAAACTGTGCAATCTTTCTCCGGTGACGATCATACGACTTCCTCCTCGGCAGTCACATTCCCAGTCGGTGTTTCTCCATTCTCCACGTTGTCCGCCACCGTGACTTCGCCGTTCGAATCCTGCGTCAACGACTAAAGTAAGTTTTGTTTTGGTTTTCCTTCGAGGAACTTGTTTATCTATTGATTCCTAACTCGATGTGCAAATCGAGTGTGCACAGATCTAGATCGAGGACGATTGGTCCGATCTTCTTCCCAATGAGCCGATCTCCTTCGACGAATAGACAACGTAGCTTTGACGAGCGGTGGATCCTTCTGTTCTGTTCGTCTTGATTTCGCCAATTATATTTTTTCGACGAACATCTAGTACCGGTGAGTTTTGATTCCAATTTGTTTTGGTCTGGATTGAGTTTTGCTATAGTGTTCTTGATGATCGAATGTGTTTTGGTTTTCTTTCCTAGGTAAAATTTGAAAGGAATGTTAGATCGAAAGAACACTTGATTAGTTCGAGATTGTAGCAGACATATCAAGTTTGAAATCATTTGTAAGTTTTGATCGTCGAATCCTTGTTGTTCTGATGAATCTCTCAAGAATTCCTTGAAGTTTTGATTCTCGAGTCTAACTTTCTTTTTGCACCTTGAAACTGTTTGTTGAAATGTTCCAATATGATCTCGAATCATTTTTGGACACGAAGAGGCCGTGTCCAACTTCTTGGGCTCACGTCTTCATCAAATCCTTCTCCTCAGGTATCATTCGACCCTTCTTGATGAATACATCATTTTGTAATTAGTCTTGATGAAGGGCTGGGCAAGTCTGTGATCCGGATAGGGGGGAGTTCAGGTTGTTCGTGTCCAGCGTTAGGTCCGTGTCCAGCTTGTTCCGTGTTGGTGTCGTGTGCAAAAGGATCGACTAGGGCTGGAGTTAACAATGGCGTGAAACTATTTTTGAATTAAAGTTCAAATTAAGTTTTGTATCACCTTGCTAGGCTTGAGTTTGGAATGTGATTTTGCTGGGTTCAGTTTGTAGATTTTAGTTTTGTACATAATTTTGCTAGATTTTGAGTTGGTGGGCAGATGTTGGATTGATTATGGGTGGTTGGGGTCTATATATGCTTTACTAGCTTACTAGTTTTGAATATTCTGTTAGACTTTTGGGCTTTATATGTACTAGTATATATGCACGTGCATTGTACGTATTCCATACTGTTTGAAAAAAACCGAATAATAATTTCAGTTGCCTACATTGTCTCCTGGATTCCTCTGCTTATTAACATTTTAATTTTTCTCTTTTGGCTCCTATACTATATGCATGCATGCATGCATGCCTACTTTTATATATATTTTATTGCATCCAAACTTAACTTTGTTGGATCTTTTTAATTACCCATATACCTCTATTAATTTTAATTAATTTTTTTAATTAGTAAATATATTGAAGGATATTTTTTGGATAGAAAACTTCTACGGTGAAGCCAATTTTTGGCATTATATAGTAGAACAGATTTTATTGCATCCAAACTTAACTTTGTTGGATCTTTTTAATTACCCATATACCTCTATTAATTTTAATTAATTTTTTCAATTAGTAAATATATTGAAGGATATTTTTAGAAAGAAAACTTTTACGGTGAAGCCAACTTTTGGGATTATATAGTAGAGTAGATATTCTTGCTGAGTTGAGTTTGAATGGGATGTTAGCTCTGTGTGTAATTTTATTTAACATTGAATTATGGCTGGGTTGTGTCCAAACAACACTATTGGACTTTCGAATGGGTTCTTTTGAACTCAAATGAAGTGTTCTACTGTTGACTGGATCAAGGGATGTTGGGTGGGAATATATCTCTGCTAGATTTTTGGTTATATGTGGTAGGCTATTGGGCCTAGCAGGTTTGGTTATTAAAAGAATTAAGCCAATTGTGAATGTGGTTAGGTGGACCTTGGGCTGGATCAACTCAGTAGGCCGATCCAAGTTTATTAATTGAGATTTAGTTAGTATTTGACTCTCATTAATAATTTTAGTTTTATTAAAATATTTATAATTAAACTTATTTTGATAAGTAATATTTTGCTAAATATTTTTAATTGAATTGTTGTCTAATGTTAATTTTACTACTGAGTTATTTAGGTCCTAAATTACTATTTAAAATAAAGATTTATATTCTTGCTAAATTCCTATATATATATATATATATATATATATAATTAGAATATACTAATTAGTAAATTAAGTTAGATAATGTTATTAATTAGAACCTAACCAACTTATACATATGCTAGATGGACATAGAGATTACCACATTTCTGATACCGATCTCCCAGAGCAAGGCAAGTACTTTGACTCATTTACTTCATGTCATGCTTTTTTCATATTGGACACATTGTTACACGACATGGTCTTGTACTCTGGTTCATGATCTTTTACTAATACCTGGAGAGGAAAAATACTACAGATATGCGACCAAAGGCCAACTTAGGATTCATGTTGATAGCTTAAGTCTCACACCCGTGCATGTGGGATTTGGGCTATACCATTACTTGTGCTTATTCATGTTCTTTACCCAGCCGGCCACATATTCTAGTATGTATTTCAAATCACATGTCAGAATCTTTTGATATATGTTTCATATTCAGTTTAGATTATGCATGTACTTTTCATGTTTATCCTGTTTATTGTCTCTTACTTGTTCACATGATATACTTGTTTTATTATTATAGATTGTACTTTGCTACGCTCCTGACTAGATATGTTACAGGTGAGCTTGAGGACATATATGATACCTACTATGGATAGGAGCCCTGAGCCATAGTTAAGCAGGATGAAACCACTCAGGACATAGGACGTGCAAACATTTAGACTTAGCTTAGTAGACTTTTACTTTGATGTTGTATTGTGAGGGATTTGTGGACTGGACTATCACCTTTATATTCTGTATTCGGATTTGTCTTCAGTTTAGTATAAAAGGTGTAATAATGGCTGGACTTGTGGTGGTGTATTGTGATGTACGCTGGGACAATTTAGATTTTTGTGATGTTACTTTTATGATATTTTTGGAGTTTTCTAGATACTTAGTACAACTTACTACGTTGAGTCACCAATGTAGGCTGGGCGTGTCTGACTCGTACCCGATTATTCGGGAGTGGGTCATGATATGTTTTTAGTGGTAGCCTATGCAGGTTTCATCCTAATGGTACTTAGGCTATAAAAATTTGGGAACATGCTAAACTAAGAAAAAGTTATCACATCATAGGATCGGGGAAATGCTTATAGTTATATCTACTAAGTTGCTTATTGATTTCTAGGACATAGCAATCAACCGTTTGTTTTTATATTTCAGGATTAGTTCATACACGAAATACCAGGACCACTGAACCCTCTGCACCCGAGGTGCCAGAGCTTCTACCGCCTCCTCCGCTTCCTTAGACGATCAATATCGATAGCACGCAGCTGATTAGGGATCTTTCAAAAGTTCATCGATGCTCAGAGTGATAAGGCTGCTCAGTTCAGAGCCACAGTTGTTGATGCACTCAGATCCAGAAAGGCTCCACTAACACCATCAACGAGGCGGGGACTGCTAGAGATTTCAAGAATTTCAAGCCTATGGGCTTCTATGGGACAGAGGACATTCTCTACGCCGAGTGGCTAGAGAGTACAGAGAGAGTACTTCAGATCGCTCATGTTCTAGAGGACCTACAGTTTGAGGCAGCCATCATGCAGCTAATGGAACTGGGGGATTTTTAGGACCCCTAGTTTGGTGTGTGTATTGGTCGATAGAAGTTTAACAGATGAGACGTGTTCTAACCCTTCAGAGCGGAACTAGGGTTCACGAATTATACTTACGAGGGAAAGAAGAAGACACTTTCCAGTAACCTCGAGCAAATGACCCCAAGATCTTCTATACGTATTCCATCCTCGGGTTGGACGTCGTGTGGGCGATGATCTCCCAACCATTTTTTTCTCCATGGCAGCCTTTCCTTTCTTTCCTTACGTGAATCACGAATTTAGAGAAAGCTTCTTATTTCAATAAGATCATGCGGTCAGAGAATATATGATATATATATAAGGCTACGACAGAGACCATGAAGAGAAATTAGGGTTAGGTCTCCTAACGGATCTGGGTATTCTGTGTTCAGTCCGAACACACAACCTAGGCCCATTAACAATAGTTCGGTCTACTAAAGAGCTATTGTTGCACTACCTTTCTAATCCCAAATTATGATTGTGGGCTCCTTTTATTATATGCTCGTTTAGCTCTCTATGTTAAGATATCAAATGTCCGTCGATCAAATTAAGTTGCTGACAACTATATTGATTGACATCTTTTATCCTTAAGTAGTATCACTTAACTTTATTTGTCATATCGGATATAATCTACCTGCAGGGTTTACATGACAATCCTTATGAGCTCCTTAAGGGGACATCATCAACCCGACGTATCGGGACATAGATTCTTTTTATAATCAACAGCCCATCATGCATACAATATTATTACCCAAATTATAGAGGTTGTTAACGCGTAACGAGTCTCACTCTTTTATGAGTCAAAGTAATGCACACTGCATATACATGTCTGTTATTATATCCTGATTAAGAGCACAAGCATCCATGATAACTGAGGTATTTGTTCACTTATGTAGTCAGTATAAAGAGAACAACCTCAAGTGGTCCTGTTCAATACACACAAAGTATACTAGTGTAAAACTATAGTCAAGATAGACTAATACCAGACTACAATACAACATTTCTAATGGATTGTTCAAGTCCCTCTAGGTTGTGAACTATTTATATATTCCATAGGAAAATGATAATATGATCTTCTGTGTGACACCACACACTATATTATCTACAATATAGAATATCAGACACTTGCATTAACACTTGCAACAAATACAATATGCAAACATTTGTCCACATGATTCTCATTCAAAATTTAAGGAAATAAAGTTAATACAAAAGTGATGCCTTTAGTATATAACCCTAACAATCTCCCACTTATACTCAAAGCATTGCTTTTCAGTATACTATTACAAATCTCCCACGTATACTTAAAGCCATGCTGTTACACATCTGACTCATATTCCCTCAATATGACTATCAAAAGCCTTAGCTGGTAAGCTCTTTGTAAAGGGATCAACTAGGTTTCGGCTGATGCTATCTTGATCACAACAACTTTTTCTTTCTTTACGAAATCTCGTATCAGGTGGTACATGTGCTCAATGTGTTTACCTATCTTATGGGCTCGTGGTTCCTTCGAGTTTGCAACTGCACCACTATTATTACAATAAAGTGTAATGGCCTTAGGCAAACTAGGTACCACATCCAAGTCCAACAGAAAGTTTTTGAGCCAAACCAGTCCATTCATTAAACCCAGTCCACTTACCTAATAGCCTACAAACCCACAAAAACCCAAAGCCAATTCTTCATGACCTATTCTGGAAACTGGGCATCCAAACTCAGACTGAGTTCTGCCTGAACTCGAACCGAACTCGGTCCCCCCATCCAGTTTGAGAGGGATCAGGTCACCCTGAAGAACAGGCCCAAACATTCGAATATTTAAATGTCGGACTATCGAACTCTGCCCGAGTTCTGTCCAAGAAAATACTATAAATTGAGGAGAGTTCTTCATTCTATTCACTCATTCATATTCTCTCTTCTCTATTCATTAAGTGTTCTATCAAAGCTTTTCACTTTTAAATCTAAGCTTTATAGCTTGTAGCAAAGCCAGTGCCAGTTTCTGTTCAATCTAGAAGTTTGGTCGAGTTGTACAAAAGCTTGAAAACATCTCAGTTTTCATCCAGTTCCAGAAGTCGACAAGTCCTTCGGATTAAATTCTTGCAAGTTGAAGTAGTGCTACTCGGATAAAAAGTATGTGTTGTAAGAAGCTGCAAGCGCTTCGGATTCAAAGTTTGTGTTTCACGAGATAGTGGATTCAATGTCGAGCTAGAGTACTCGAGAATGGACTAGTCCTTTTAGAGGTAAACCAGTATAAACTTTGGTGTTTGTGTTTGCTTCTCTGAACTTATTTACATTACGCATTTATTTTTACTGCCTACTTCATATTAGTTTGATTACTATCATAAATTCTTTTAAGTGGTGATTTTTATTCCGTTGCACACATGCACTCTATTTACCCCCTTCTAGAGGTGCTCAACGGTCCTACAACAACTTGATGCACATTCTAACAAACACCTCTAGTGCAAGATAAAACGACACCTATTGTTAATCAACCATCTATCAATTCTACTCATGTATCTATAAAGAACAAGAAGAAAAATAAGGGTTTTGCCCAGAAAGATTAAAATTTTAGCAACATTGTACATAAACAACAAACAATTCCTGAGTTGATTATAAAGATCATAATCTATCAGATTTAACATTTAATTTCTCAAAAAAAATTACTAAATCATTATGAAATAAGTTCTATATAGTTTGAATCCTCGCCTTTACAAAGAAAGAGAAGAATAGAAGGCTGTTTTTGTAGAGAAGAAGGAAGCGATGACGTTTCGAGGATCTACCCTCTACTGCTTGCCCTAAAAATTGTTTGCAATGCTCGATGGCGGGGAATCTATTCTCCTTCTGGATGGATATATAGTAGAATCCGTGTCCTCAATTTATAAAGCATATATGGAACAAAGATTTCGTAGCTGGATTGAAAACCTATTTTTACCTGCTTTAAGATTGAAGACCGATTATGAGCGATTGGGTTGGCGGGATCTAGTGCACGCACGGAGATTGAAACCTATTTTTGGGTTGGCGGGATCTTCTACGGAGATTGAAACCTATTTTTGGCTAGCAGGATAAGCTACACGGAGATTATTGGTGGGATAGGATCGTATTGTTAGTTCGCCGGATTGGATCCTAATTTGTTTTCAATGAAAGATTTAGGGATTGAAGACATGTCCTTTTCTTATTTTGGAATAATACTTTTAATATGTATTGCCATCGAGTTATTTTTTTCCTGGCTAAAGAGTTTTTGGTTTGCGGGTTTTTTCGTCAACTGTTGCCACTAAAATAATAGTCGTCTAATAATATCAATTCTCGCAAAAACTTTTGTGAATTTTTTTGTATTTTTTTTCTATTTTAGGCGAGAAATATTTTATGTAGTCGTCTTAGATTTTTGTTGTGAAGAAATTATTGGTTGGCCAAAATTAATTAATAGTTGCTAAAAATTTCACAATTATTTTTGTTAATATGGGGAACTTTAGGCGACAACTGCATCTTTAGTCGCCAAAGATCAGTTTGAGCGACTAAATATTTTTAGTCGTCCCAAATTTTGTGGCCTAAAGCCCTTATCTTTGTAGTGTCAGCCCGAACTCGATCAAAGTTTGGTCCGAGTTCGGTCTCCTTGTATTCATATCAGTGTATGCTGAATTATGTACATAAAATGAAAGATAAAATTCATACAAATTTTAATGGATCTCAACTATCTTGGGTTAGCTGTAAGGGTCGAATCCCAGCTAGCAGTAGTCCGAAGACACTTGGCAAAGTGTCGCTTCAGGCTATTTACGTCTGTGTGACAAAATAGCCCTTTTGGTTGTACCCAAAATAATTTTGATTTAATAGAATTGTTGAACTAATACCAAGTCATTTACCGAACATAAATCATTATGCTTCCGAGACAATATCAAGAATACCTAACTCGCGACGAATAGAATTGAAACGGACCTCGGCTAATGGCTTTCTGATAATATTGCTAGTTGATAATCTGTGTCAATAAATTCTAAACAAATATCCCCGTGTTGTTGATGATCACACATAAAATAATGACATACTTTTATGTGTTTAATGCGTGAGTGACATACCGAGTTCTTAGTCAAATTAATCGTACTATTATTGTCACATAGAATAAGAATATTTTTGAAAGACAAATTGTAGTCTTCTAAGGTTTGCATCATCTATAAAATTTGTGCACAACAACGTCCTGCAGCGATATACTCAGTTTCCGTTGTTGATAATGCCACAGAACTTTGCTTCTTACTAAACTAAGAGACTAAAAAATTTCATAGAAAATGACACTTACCGCTGATACTTTTACGATCTACTTTGCATCCAGTAAAATCAGCATCCGAGTAACCAATAAGGTTAAAAGATGTGATTTTGAGATACCACAAGCCGACAGTAGAGGTACCCTTAAGATATCTAAAGATATGGTTAACTGTGCATAGGTGTGATTCTTTAGGTTTGGCTTAAAATCTAGCATATATGCAAATACTGAAATAATATCTGGATGACTAGCAGTTAACTATAGTATACTTCTAATCATACCTCGATACTTACGTTGATCGATCAATTTGCCACTTCCATCAAGGTCAAGCTTACTTGATATAGGCCTTGGAGTGCCGATAGGCTTTGAGTTCTCAAAGTCGAACTTCTTTAGTAATTCCGTTTTGTACTTGGTTTGATTGATGAAAGTCCCTCGTGAATTCTATCTGATTTACAATCCGAGAAAGTAGCTGAGCTCTCCCATCATGGTCGTCTCAAATTCACTCAGCATACACTTAGCAAACTCTTAACAAAATAACTCATTAGTTGACCCAAAGATTATGTCATCAACATATATTTGTACCAATAAAATATTGCCACCAAAAGTTTTGATAAATAGAGTAGTATCAACCTTCCCTAACCATTTTCAATTAAAAAGTACAAAGTTGATCATACCAAGCTCTAGGGGCTTGTTTGAGTCCATATAAAGCCTTTTTAATTTGAAAACATAATCAAGAAATTTGAGATCTTCAAAACAGGGGGTTGTTTTACAAAAATCGCTTATTTTATAAAACCATTTAAAAATGCACTTGACTTCCATTCAAAAAAGTTTGAAAACACGAAAACATGCATATGCACAAAGCATGCGAATGGACTCTAGTCTAGCAACAGGAGCATAGGTCTCGTCATAATCAATTCCTTCTTCTTGATTATAACATGAGCAACTAGACATGCTTTCTTACGAACAACTTGTCCATCCTCACTTAGTTTTTTTTCAGAATACCCATTTGGTACCAATTATAGAGTGACCAACAGGTTACCAACAGGTTTGGGACAAGTTTCTAAACTTGATTTCTTTCAAACTGTTTTAATTCCTCTTACATGGTACAAATCCAAAATTCATCATTAAAAACATCTGTTACTGACTTAGATTCTACTTATGAAATATATGCAACATTAGCAACTATATCCTTAGTAGATGAATGTGTACTCACTCTCTTTGATACATCATCTTTGATCAAGGTTTCTCGATAGTTTGACATGAACCTCATCTTCTTTGGAAGACTCTCCAGATAACTTGTTCCTGTGTCAGTATCTTTAGGTACTTTACTGGACGTTTTCCCTGAGTCTTTGTCATTATTGTCACTTGGCAATTGATTGTTAAGTTCATCAAAGGTAATATTAATAGACTCTTCAACAATCAATGACCTTTTATTGAAAATTCTTTTTTCATTACCCTTAGCAGCATAACCAAGAAATATTCTTTCATCGGCCATAGAGTCGAACATACCCAAGTTATCCTTGGTGTTAAGAATAAAACGACGACAACTAAAAACTATAAAATTATAAATATTAGGAATGCGATTAAACCATAATTTATAGGGAGTATTCTTCGATATAAGCCGAATCAGAACCCCATTTAAAATATGACAAGCTGTACTTACAGCTTCAGCCCAAAAATATTTTGAAAGACTGTCCTGGTTAAGCTTGACTCTAGGCATATTGTTGAGAGTTCTATTCTTCTGCTCCACAACACCATTTTGTTTGAGAGTTCTAGGACAAAAAAACTCATAAAAATAACCATTTAAATCGTAAAACTTTTTGAAATCTGAATTTTTGAATTTGCCTCCATGATTACTTTGGATGCGAGTAATCATGAAGCCCTTTTCCTTAAAACCTTTTTACAGAAACTTCAAATTCAAAAAGCGCATCACTTTTATTTTATCAAAAAGTAAACCCAAGTGTAACGAGAAAAATCATCAACAATACAAAAGCGTAGAGTTTTCCACAGAGACTAGCGACTCTACTTAGTCCAAACAAATCCATGTGTAATAATTGCAAGGGTCTGGAAGTACTTATAGCATTTATGGATTTAAATGATGACCAAGATGCTTTACTTTTCTCACAATTAGAACATACCCTCTCTCTTTTAAATGAAATGTCGAAAGATTGTACTGGTTAAGCATGACTCTAGGCATATCGCTGAGAGTTCTATTCTTTTGCTCCACAACACCATTTTGTTGGGGGAGTTCTAGGACAAGAAAACTCATGAAAATAACCAATTAAATCACAAAACTTTTTGAAATTTGAATTTTTGAATTCGCCTCCATGATCACTTTGGATGTGAGTAATCATGAAGCCCTTTTCCTTTTGAACCTTTTTACAGAAAACTTCAAATTCAAAAAGCACATCACTTTTATTTGATAAAAAGAAAATACAAGTGTAACGAGTAAAATCATCAACAATAACAAAAGTGTAGAGTTTAACACCGAGACTAGCGACTCTACTTGGTCCAAAAAATCCATGTATAATAACTGCAAGGGTCTTAAAGTACTTACTGCGTTTATGGATTTCAATGATGACCTAGTTGCTTTGTTTTTATCGTAATCAGAACATACCAACTCTCTTTTAAATGAAATTTCAGGTAATTCTTTCACCAATTTCTTCATTGATAGTCTTGATATGGTGTCCACATTTATGTGTCCTAGTCTCATGAGCCATAGCCAGCTTTCATCTTTATTTGCTACAAGGCACTTGCCTGCATTGTTAGTACTGTCTGATAGAAATAAAACATAAATGTTATCCTCCTTTATTCCATTATAAACTAAATCTCCAATCGTCATATCATATATAGAACATTTAACTTTCACAAAGTCAATGTCATAGCCATTATCGACAAGATGACTAATACTTAGCAGGTTATTCTTTAACTCTGTGACCAGATAAATGTCTTTTATGACCGGGTAAGGAGGAATACCAACAATACCGTTACCTATTATATAACCACTCAGATTATCTCCGAAAGAGACGTATCCTTCTTTCTTCATCGATAGCGTAGCGAATAGAGATTTATCAACAGTCATATGCTGCGAACATCTGCTATCAAGAATCTATTTGCTTCTAGCATGAGAGGGTTGGCCCACCTACAAAATGAGTAGATGTGACCTTTGGTACCCATTTCTTTAGGGGTCTAGAAATGTAGGTTTAGGCAACCAGGCATATATACATGTTTATAAGTTTTCTAACTCTACAAAACTGTGAGATGTGTCCATGTATACCACAGTATGTACATATAATTTTAGAGCTAGTGCTTGGTGTCATATTATCAACATGATGCTTGTGTGTCTTCCATGGATACTTGTAAACAAAAGAATGATTATTGAAACATTAGGCTTATGTGCTTTTGATCGTGTCCTTCTATGCATATGCTATGTCTCTGGGCAGATCTTGGTTTGAGTAATAACTATGACCTGTTTGCCCAACCTAATTTCTAACTTTTTTAGAGATTGCTATTTCCTCAACATACTTGGCAGATATAACATCTACCTTCTATGTGGCTACAATGTATTTCTTCTTCTCTAAATCATATAATTCATTCAACTTTGCATGATCATATTCTATTTCTTAATCATTTTGTAAGCATCAAGCAAGCTAAGCTAAGAGCTGATACTTCTTCATCCGTGTTACTGGTGGAAGGTATTTTCCATATGTCTTTCAATAGGGACGACAATCTTTCAACTTTAGTCGTGTAATCCTCGATCTCTTTTCGAGATTGCTTATAATTGTCCAACACTTTCTTGTGTTCATCTAACAAGTCATTAAATGCATCAGAAAGTTCATGAAATATAAAGTTATCTTACAGAGGATTGGTTGATACCTGATCAAATGCCATTAAATCGACATTTACTGAGTTGTTGGGTCCTTCCTCTTCCTCTGATTCACTGGCATCGCTTTCATGCCACATGCTAGTGTTTGCATACTTTAGAAATGATAGTTTTCTGTTTGATCTTTCATAGCGACTTATCTTTTTTTTACCATTGGACAATATTTCTTTGTGTGCCCTGTCATCTTGCAACCATAGCATATAGTTTATTCTTCATTGCTTTCTTGGTTATCTTTTTCCTTTTGGTTTTATTTCTCAACCCTCAATAATTTCTTGAAGTTCCTTACAAGAAGAGCTTGTTCTTCACCATCTGATTCTTCATCGTCTGTGATTTTGCTTGAAACTCTTTTAGCATATGCTTTAAAGGCGATAGATTTATCCTTTGGTGTGACTGATTCAAAGTCTTGTAGGTCTAGCTTATGAGTCATCAGCTTGCCCATGAGTGTCTCCAGCGACATCGTGGTGAGATCGTTTCCTTCTATAATCGTAGTAGCCTTGGGATTCCAGTTTTTTTTAGTCCCATAAGCACTTTACAAATCTTTTCATGATTTGAGTAATCCTTGCCAAGGAAAGAAAAATGATTAGTAATATCAAGGAAACAAGTGAACATCTGAGTAATTGATTCATTTGGCTTCATCTTGAAAGCCTTATACTCTTGTGTTAGTCTTCTTATTTTAGATTTCTTCACTTATGAAGTACCTTCATGAGTTACCTCAAGAAGTTTCCAAATATCATGTGAAGTGATACACGTAGATACTCTATTGAACTCAGTCTTATCAATGGCAGAGAATAATGCATTTATCGCTCTTGCGTCAAGACCGACTTGTGTCTTTTCTTTATCTGGATATCTATTATGGGGCTTGTCTACAAGATTTTCATCAATTATTTTCTAGGCGGCTTATTATTACTGTCTATGACTATTGACCAGAGATAAAAGTCCAGTGATTTTAAGAAGCAACTCATTCAGTATTTTCCAGTATGTGTAGTTTGTTCCATCAAATAGTGGGGGTCTATTTGTGGAATGCCCTTCACCGGTGAATATAGATTTTACGGCTGCCATATGTATATTCTCTAGAGAGTTATATATTAATATAACCTGCTCTGATTCTAATTGTAGGACTGTTGAGCACCTCTAGTGGGGTGAATAGAGTGCATGTGTCCAGCGGAATAAAAATTACCTCTAAAAATTTATAAGACAACAACAATCTAATATAAAGTAGGAAGTATCTAAATAAATCCTTAATGTAAGGAGATCAGAGAGAGCAAACTCAACACCAAGGTTTATGCTGGTTTCCCTCTGAGAGGACTAGTCCAGTCTTACGCGGCTCGATATTGAATCCACTATCTCATGAAACACAAGCTTTGAATCCAAAGCGAATACAGCTCCTTGCAACACGTGCTTTTTATCCGAAGAGTACTCCTTCAACTTGCAAGCCTTTAATCCGAAGGGACTTGCCGACTTCAGGAACATGATAAAAACTGACATATTTTTAAACCTTTTTTACAACTCGACCAAACTTCTAGATTGAACTGAAACTGGCACCGACTTGGCTAGGAGTTGTAAAACTCTAATTTAAAAGTGAAAAGCTCTTGAGAACACTTGAATGAATATAGAAGAGAAGAGACTATTGAGTGAAAAGAATAAAGAATTCTCTTTTTATTTATAGCGTTTTCTTGGACAGAACTCGGGTAGAGATTGGTAGTCCAACGTTCAAAAAATCGAACGTTTGGAGCATGTTCTTCAGGGTGACCATATCCCTCGAGAATTGGGTCAGGGGGTCGAGTTCGGCCACCCTATATCCAGAAAGGGTTCATGAAGATGGGCTTTGGGTTTTTGAGCTATTTGTTTAGAGGACTAGATTTGTATATGTGGAGTGATCAATTGATAGATTGGGTAGGCTTATTTTTGTAAATGGACTTTGTAGCTTAGCTAGGTGCCAATCTCGTTTAATCGTATATTTTTCTTAGACTCAATAAATTAAAAATTACATAATAACATAGAAAAATGTCTTGATTAGCAACGCAATTATCACTTTAAAGACTTTGGTTGAATGTAGCAGCATGGTAGTAGTCGTTCAACAGTAGTACCATACATGTATGTTTTTTGTGTATATCGAACTGAAGTTTTCATCCATTATCAAAATCAGGTATGACCAGACCAATGGGCCAACAACATACTCAAGGGACCCGCTAGTGCTTCGACCCCTTCGGCATATACTCAAGCAACCACTATGTTGGAAAAATCCTTTGTTGCATAATCAAATGGGGAAGTAGCATCAACCGGGACCTCTTCATCCCCCAGGACATATTCGATTTTAGCAGTAGCGGCCGGGGCCTCCGTCGATACTGTTTCAAGGGAGGTGGTGACGACCTCAATTCCATTGCCGGGAGAGGAAGGTGGTAACTTCCTCTTACAACGCCCAAGTTGTCCCACCTTGATACCCTTGACAAATATGGAAGAAGGTTAATAAAAATGATTTTACAACAAAAATAAAAACTGCAAACCTGCGACATTGGTACCAGTGAAGCAGTTGTCGTAGAAGGTTCTTCACGCCCTCCTGCAGGCCTAGGAGCAGACTTCGAAGTGAGCACCTTCCTTTGCCTTTTGGGAGGAGGCGAACTCGCTTTAGTTGGTATATGTCGCTTCAGACGAGCGTTGGCCAATCTGTCTAATGGACTGTCGGGTGTGTTCGTTACCTCCACCTGGACAACCGAAGGGAGATAGGCTCGAGCCATATGAAGTACCTCCTCAGATGCATATATTTTTATCCCATCAATAAAGCTCCGGTCTCGGTGATATTTCGAAGACAAGTTATTTACCGAGCAGTAGAACTTGATAGGGGTGCAACTCGGGCGGGTTGGGTCGGGTTTGAGGTCAACCCGAGCCCAACCCGATAGATCATAAGCCTAGCCCAAGCCCAAGTCCGACCCGACTTCGGGTTCAACATATGAAGCCCAAGACCATGCCCGGAGGATCGGGTTGGGCTCGGGTTGGGTCGGGTCTATCGGGTTTATCAGACTCTAATATGATATTTGAAATAATTTTAAATAAGAGTAATATTAAATGCATAATCAAATAGCAATCAAGCCTCAATCATTATAAAATAAAACTGAAATGAGATTTAGGACAAGGAATTGAAGAGTTCGGGTGAAAAAAAATTATAGTTTAACTTTTTGTTTAAGTAGCATAAAACAATATATATATATATATATATATATATATATATATATATATATATATATATATATATATATATATAAATTATATGTATGTCGGGTTTCGGGTTCTTCGGGTTACCCAACACATGAACCCAAGCCCAACCCAATTTTTGATTGGGTTCAAATATTTTAACCCGAGCCCGAGCCCAAACCCGAATATCTTCAACCCTAACCCAACCCATTAACGGGTTTACCCGATCGGGTTCGGGTTTAGCCCGCCCGAGTTGCACCCCTAGAACTTGACGGTGACATAAAATTTGCGTTTTAGGACTCTACATAGGAGCTAAAAAATGCACCAGTACATCCACCATCATAAAACTGCAAAGTTCGAGCCCCATCAAGAGGGCCTCCTTCAAACCCCAAGTAGGGACTTGGGTTTTTCAGCAGTAATTGACTGTAGCCAAACTGGCAAGTAAAGTGACTCGCCAAGTGCAGTTCGAAAAAGATCTCACTACAGTTCTGGTAGACCATATGAGAAGGTTGGATTGACTGTAGCCAATGGAACGATCCCTCTGGCAAATTGGTAATGTGGGTCCCCACATCCACGAGTTCTTCACCCTCAGCAAACCTTGTATAGGTAGGAGAATCTTGAAGAAGTCATAGTCGTTCATGTAGTCTAACACTTTTTGGCAGACAAGAATACCCGCATGATGCTACTTTATTTTTTGGTAACGACAGAGGAAGGCATCTCCCGGGTGAGTACCCTCATCCAGGCTAGGGTTCATCACCGATGGATAGTGCAGGATCAACGAACCCGTCAAATAATGGTAGGGCAGTCCTACCTGGAAGAATTCACCATTTTTGCCATCGTAGTGCAATACCTTATCCACAAACTTTCGTAGGCCCCGCTAGATGCCGCAAACCATCGTAGGGAAAAGAGCTAATTGGTGGCAAAACACCAGTTGGACGACAGGGAAGATAAGGTTCCTACTCACTCTGTCAAGTAACCTAGATCCCCCAAGGAACACATAGTTGCGAAGCCATATCTTTAGATATGCAGCTAAAACTACCTTCGAGGACATCATGAAGATGTCATGGTAAAAAATAGTTGAAGATCTTGAGGTCCGGTTGGCCGAACTAATTCACCTTGGGATTCCTTTCCCCAGTCTTGCCATCTCCGTGATGACATCAACCGATAAGGAGGCAGGACGAATGGAAAAATAAACTTTCTTTGGCTCTGCTTATGCCAAGTAAAGATGTGCTTCTTCCAGGTAGGGACATGGTGAGAAGCTCTATCTTGTTAAGGCATTGACAAATTAAATGGTGGCATAATAGCTCCTTGTAGATAGCCATCATCTCTGAATACTTCTCCTTTAGAGTTGTGAACTCCTCCTTACAAAAAGTGTATTCCTCATATGGCTTTGTCCCCCATGGCAGCTTCAAGATCACATGCATCTCGAGAAGAGCTAAACCAATTTCTCCGTCTGGTGTAAAGAACGTGCTAGTATGGCAGTTATACATCTCGACTAAGGCCAGAAACATGTACTGATTGACTTCTAACCTATACTGGGTAGCTCTAAGGACATAGTACAACCCAATTTCTTTAAGGAACACCTTGTGTTTGGTGAGGATCCACAAGGTCAAGTCATGCCACTCATGGTCGCTATAGGTCCAGCCGGAGATCCGAAATAGATCCGAAGGATACAAATCATCCGCTTCCAAAAGCTGGTCTATGAAGGTAGAAGCGCTAAAAGCCAAAGATTCGGCATCCACATCACTAACAATAGTGCCCGGGCATAGTACCTGTATGGTATAAGACGAACCATCCCTCACCCATTCGAACACATCCTTCTGGTGACTGCTGGACTGAATCTTAAAGTGTCTAGCCGGTGCCCCATCCTTAAATAGGATTAAGCTCCCACTCCATCCTCCTCTTAGAGGCCAGACATGTAAAGGCCGAAAGGGGCAGCTGATGCTCAATTTTAGGGATGTACAAATTGATATCGTTCTTCTCGAAGTACCAATCTTCCTTGAGCTTCATTATTTCGGTATCACGGGAGACCATTTTATCCCCAAACATGAATTGGGGTCTCTTAAATTATGCTTTAGTTCCATCCCCTGCAGGGATCTTGCCAGAACCCAGCATCTGTTGGAGGAAGAGAAAGTGTTGCACCTTAATAGCAGCCATCCTTTACGGAGGCTGGTCCTTTACAATCAAAGCTTTCACTGGGTTTACTATATCTTCCTCATGGTCCAAGCCCAGCAGGCTGAGGGAGGGACCTAAGAAGATTTTGTCCAGCGAAGGCACGACCATAGATACTACACAAAGGTAAAAACAAAAGTTAGTAAGTCATAAGGAAGAAGACTTAGCACTTTTAGCAGTGCCACATTCAGCCAAGGCACATCATATTAGCAGCACATGACTACAGCATAGTGCAGCAATGTCAGCCAAGGCACATCATATTAGCCGTGTATGACTACAGCTTAGCGCATTAAAGATAGCCTTTTTGCGCATCTTCAGGACAAAGCTTCTATAGAAATGTCCATGCATATTGGTTGTGTTTCGTCTGTGCATGATCGAGATGGTTACCCATCCATATGACAGATGAAGTATTGGTGCATCTTCATGATGAAGCTGTAGGAACGAAGTCGTAAAGCAGAATACTCTAGAGGGGGGTGAATAGAGTAGGCAGTGGAATATTGCTAATTAAAAACTTGTTAGCAATTAGATCACAGAAATAATATCAATAATCACAAAGTAATAACTGTAAAGAAAAGAGATCAGAAGCCAAACGCAAACACAACGATTTATACTGGTTTTCCTCTTGTGAGGACTAGTCCAGTCGGAAGAACTCTAGCTTCCAATTGAATCCACTATTGGAAAATCCTGCAAGTTTTTATACGATGTCCTTGCAACTTTTACAGACGCAAGCTTTGATACGAAGAACTCGACCAACTTCAGTTTTGAAGATTCTTTCTTCAATCAAGCCTATGATTATAATTTCTCTGAAATCTTCTAGACCGCACTGTACCGACAAATTGACTAGAGAACTGTAACTGGCTTGGGATTTGAAAATTAAAGCTTTTCAAAAAACTCTTTGGAAGAAACGTAAGCTTTAGAAGAGAAGAGATGAAAGTGAATTAGTGATTTTAAATGATCAGAATTCCTCTCTATTTATTGTTTTTCCAATGGCAGAACTCTGACAAAAATCGGGCAGAATTCGGACAGAACTCTATGTAACAATCCGCAACTGAAGGGAGACCATGTTTAAAATTCCAACGTTTACATAACATTCACTATGGCCAAACTCTGGCCGAGTTCTGTCAGGGTTTGTCATAAATATTTTAAGAAAATGTTTTTGGGCTTTTTGAAATCCTTCAGAAGCTTTTGTAAATAAGAGATATTTTTCAAAACATATGTCATTTTGGAAAAAGATTTTGGATAGCCTATTTTCCAGTACGACTTGGTGTACAATGTATTTCTAGACTCAATAAAAGTAAAAATTATATTGCATAAAGAAATACAGTCTCGAGTGGCAAACATAGCTTCGGTCTTGAACTGAGTAGATATCCAATCTTGGTCAGTGTCCAAGTGTCCAAAACGTCTTGAGTAAACATCTGAGTTGTTCCGTATATCGAGACAGAGTTTGATCAATTATTAAATTTTGGTTTGACCATGACCAATGGGCCAACAATCTCCCCTATTTTGATAATTGACAAACTTTGACCGATATAACATGTTTGGTCTTTATTAAAACAAATTGTACCGATATAATGTACCAAAAAAATTGTTCCTGTAGATTGTTCATATCCTGTATTCTTACAGATCGAAGATGTTAGATCTTATTTCTCCCCCGTTGTCACTTAGCAAAATAATTACAAAAGAGAAATCTCCCCCACAATATATGCAAAAGTAACAATAAGTAAAGAAACACAAAATATATTTATATAAAAAAATTATCACATGCATGGTATAAATTTTACAGACAGTAAAGAAATGTGATAAACAGAAAATATATCTCAGGCAGTATAAATGGAAGCATAATAATAGATAATACTATGAGAAATGCTAAATAATGCTATACTGAAATGAAAATATGCTAAGGAAAGCATATAACATGTTCATCAGACAAAAAATAACAAAAAAAAAAAAGCACAACCACATAACTAATAAGAGTACTGATACTAGCTTGGAATGTCGGAGCATTTTCAAGTAAACAAAGACAATAACATCAGTCTCAATAGTACGACAACTAGACAAGAATGTCTAAAATCACATATCATCCTCATCGTCATCGTCATCATCATCATCTGCAGTGCTAGCATGTCCACTATGTCCGGATGGACCAGCTCCAGATGTGCCAGCTCCAGAGGTGTGTGGAGTAGCACCAGAACTACGATACCAATCATAAGCGTTCCCTGGCTGGAACAGAGAATGGACCTCCTCATCCTCAATACGATAACCAGATACAGTAGGGTCTCTAGGAAGAGAGCTAGCAGAATGACCCTTCTGAGCAAATTGGAGATCGACAAACGAGTTGGCAGTAGCCTGGAACCGAGTCACGTCATGGAACTCATGTTCCCGGGAAGTGTCAACAAAGAAAGTCGGCAAATCCGAGAGGTGCTGATGGATACCATCAAAAGTCATAGGATAGGTCTGAGGAGGAACAGGTGCAGTAGAAGTAGGTGCAGGAGGTGTAGGAGCAGTGGCAATGCTACGACGAGAAAGCTTGAGAAACTTGGGATCAGGGTCCAGAGCGCAAGTGGATAAGTCGATATCAAAATGTTGAAAGATGCGAGGGATAAGATCGCATAAGAGAGATTGCGTTCTCTTTCGCGACATCTTCCCATCATCTGGATGATAGTCTTAGGGGCAGAAAAAGGAATCCCCTTAAGAATGTGATAGAGGGCAGAGAGTTCTAGTGCAGTGACATCATCTTTTGAAGTAGATTTCAGAAGAATAGTGGAGTAGATGATGCGATGCAACTCATAGTTAAACAAGTTCAAGTTATTAGCCTTGAACTTTCCAGGACGAGCACATGCTGGCGCACAAAACTTATTCTTGAAACTAACAAGAGTCGTGCCCTGGGAAAAGTCGAAGTCGGTGATGTCATTGAGCGGGGTTCTTCGTTTGGAATACTAAGGGTTTTCGCTATCAATACATCATCGAACTCGATATCGATCCCGCCAACACGAGTTCTTGCAGTAAAAGTATCTAACACGAAGTTACAATAGAATAGTCTAAGGGCATTAGTAGCTATAGGGAATTGTTGGGTAACGAGATGGTGTAACCCTAATGCCTCAAACAAAGGACGATGATCAGAAAATACAGTCCATTTGATCAGAGCGCTTGTGCATATTGTACGCATAGCAAAGTCGGCATACCATAGCAAAGCTTGGTCATGAGTTTTGCAGTAAAACTCATCCGACATGCCGTCACCCGATTGGACCGGAGAAAAGAGTGAATCCGTGTTCGAATCTGAAGACGATGCCTCTTCACTGGCATTAGTCTTCTTCCTCTTGAAATGATTGAATCCCTTAGGCATTCTTTTCCAAAACTAGATAACCCTAAGAATTTGAAAGTGGAGGAAAGGAGTTATACCTTCCAAGAATCAAGTATGTTATAGAGGACGCGATTCTCCGCACAAATCCAAAATTTGGATGGATCTCTCCACGTAGATTGGAAGAAAAAGAGTGGAAAAGAGCTAGGGTTTGGGGGTTCTTCGGCTGCTGCTGCTGCTGTGATGAAATAATTTGGAAGAGATGAAGAGGAGAAGGCCTCGGGTTCTAACTTAAAAACTTACATCACCATCAGAACTATGGTCGAATTCGGACCGAACTCGGGCCGAATTCGCCTAGGGTTCTCCTGGGTTTTTTTAAAAAAATTTTGTGGGCCACATCCTTTTCATCAACTTATTTCAAATATTTAATTCAAAGTTTAGTAATTTTAAACTTCAAATAATATAATTAATATTATTTTATAAATAAACTTTCGTTACTCAGCGTCTGTTTCAGATTAGCTGTAGGAGTACTGTCCCAGCTAACGGGAGTTCACCGGGGAACAATTAAGTACCGCTTCGCTTCGACCGTAGTCGTGGTGACAGACACTCTTTGTAGGCTTGTCTAAAAAATAGTTATTGAGTATTGAATAAATTAATTAATAAAACAAAATTAATTAATATTATTGACATCTAAAATTTTTAATTCTCGACGTAAATAATTGAAACGATCTTCCGCTAGAGGTTTTGTGAAAATGTCAGCCAATTGATTCTGTGTCTATGTATACAAGGTCTATATCTTCATTTTGTTGATGATCTCTAAGAAAATGATGTCGAATCTCGATATGCTTAGTACGAGAGTAACATACTGGATTCTTAGTCAAATTAATAGAACTAGTGTTATCGCAGAAAATGGATATGTGTGTCAAATGCAATCCAAAGTCTTCTAAAGTTTGCCTTATCCATAAAATTTGTGCACAACAACGTCCTGCGGCGATATACTCAGCCTCGGTTGTTGATAATGCGACAGAATTTTGCTTCTTGCTAAAACAAGAGACTAGGGCTTTTCCTAGGAAATGACATGTACCGTCGGTACTTTTTCTATCCACTTTGCATCCGGCAAAATTAGCATCAGAATAACTGGTTAGGTCAAATGACGTGATTTTAGGATACCATAAGCCGACAGAAGAAGTACCCTTAATGTATCGAAAGATACGCTTAACTGCGCACAAATGTGATTCTTTAGGATTGGCTTGAAAACGTGTACACAAGCAAACACTAAACATAATGTCTGGTCGACTAGCAGTTAAGTACAGTAAGCTACCGATCATACCTCGATACTAATGTATGTCGACCGATTTGCCTTGTAATAAAGCTTGGTTGAAGTCGCCATTGGAGTGCTAAGAGGTTTGACTGCTTCCAAGTCGAACTTCTTTAATAAATCTTTTGTGTACTTTGCTTGATTTATGAACGTTCCATTGTTGGTTTGTTTGATTTACAGTCCGAGAAAGAATTTCAGCTCTTCCATCATGCTCATCTCAAACTTATTCTACATATACTTTGAAAATTCTTGACAAAGAGATTCATCAATGGATCCAAAAATAATATCATCTACATAGATTTGAATCAAAAGAAGATTGTTATTCAAAGATTTTATAAACAGTGTAGTGTCAACCTTTCCTTTTGAAAAACCGTTGTCAAGTAGAAAAGAGCTTAGACGATCGTATCAAGCACGAGGGGCTTGTTTCAAACCGTATAAGATTTTCTTCAACTTGAAAACATAATCAGGATTTTTGAAATCAGTAAAACCTGGAGGTTGAGCTACAAAAACTTCTTCTTTTATAAAACCATTCAAAAATGCGCTTTTAACATCTATTTGAAATTATGAAAATATGGAAATGCAGATAACATGCGAATGGATTCTAATCTCGCAACTGGGGCATAAGTCTCATCATAGTCGATACCTTCTTCTTGATTGTATCCTTGAGCTACGAGTCGAGCCTTATTATGAGTCACTAAACCATTCTCGTTTAATTTGTTTCGAAATATCCAACGGGTGCCAATAACTGGATGATCAATGGGCTTGGGAACAAGTTCCTAAATATGATTCCGTTCGAATTGGTTTAATTCCTCTTGCATAGCATCTAACCAAAAATTATCACTACATGCTTCTTCAATGTTTTTGGGTTCAAGCTGTGAAATAAAAGCAACACAATAAGCTATATCTTTATTAGAGGAATGAGTACTTACACCCTTGGTAATCTCACCAATTACCAAGTCCTTCGGATGATCTGCCAAGAATCTCATCTCTTTTGGCATATCCTCAGGATTGCTGGTTCCGGCTTCTTTGCTTGAAGACTCAGCTGGTGCTTGGTGTGAAGGTTCTGCATCTTTGTGGGAAGGTTTTGCAGTAGCTGTACTTGGTGTACTCATGTCTTCATTATCGTCATCGTCTGAATGTTGATTTAGTTCATCAAACTTGACAGTAATTGATTCTTCGATGATCATGGTTCTCTTATTAAAGACTCTGTACCCTTTGCTCTTGGCCGCATAACCTAAAAAGATACCTTCATCGGCCTTTTTATCAAATTTACTCAGGTTGTTTTTAGTATTAAGAATGAAGCTTTTACAACCAAATATATTGAAATATGAAACAGTGGGTATTCTATTAAACCATAACACATAGGGAGTCTTCTTCGATATAGGTCGAATCAGAACCCTATTGAGAATATAGCACGCTGTATTGATAGCTTCAGCCTAAAAGTATTTAGGTAGACTAAACTGGTTCAACAATACTCTAGCCATTTCAGATAGAGTCCTGTTCTTACGTTCCAAAACTCAATTTTGTTGTGGAGTCCTAGGGCAGGAAAACTCATGCAAATAACCGTGTGTCACAGAATTGCTTAAACTCTGTATTCTTAAATTTGTCGCCATGATCACTACGAATACGAGTAATCATGAAACATTTTTCATTATGTACTTTCTTGCAAAAGGTGACGAATTATGACAAAGCATCGTTCTTACGTGGAAGAAAATATACCCATGTATATCTAGAGAAATCATCTACAATAATAAATGCATATAACTTACCACCTAGACTAGCAATTCTATTAGGTCCAAATAAGTCCTTATGCAACAATTGTAAAGGTCTAGTGGTACTTACAGCGTTCTTAGACTTAAAGGCGGATCGGATAGCTTTGTTCTTTTTACATTCGCTACATACCGTATCCTTCTTGAAAGATATGTCCGGTAAGCCGCGTACCAACTTCTTTGTGGATAGTTTTGAAATTGTGTCCATGTTTGCATGACCGAGTCTCATATGCCATAGTTGACTCTCAATGCTCTTGGCCATCAAGCATCTACCTGCTTTGTTAGCATCTTCTAACAAATAGAAAACATATATGTTGTCTTCCCTGATACCTTCAAAGATAGTACTGCCAGTTGAGCTATCAACTATAGTACATTTGTCTTTGACGAAGTTAATGCCATAACCGTGATCAGTTAAATGGCTTATGCTGAGCAGATTATATTTTAACTCGGTAACTAGACAAACATCTTTAATCATAGGGTAGGGAGCCTTACCAATATCACCGATACCGATTATGTATCCTCTCAAATTATTATCGAAGGAGACGTATCCTTCTTTATTCTTCTTCGACAGTGTTACGAATAATGATGCATCACCGGTCATGTGTCGTGAGCAACCGCTGTCGAGGATCCATTTGCTTCTAGCATGTGAAGGGCATTCCACCTACAAAATAGTTTACAGATGAAACTCTTGGTACCCATTTCTTGTAGGGTCCTGACATGTTAGCCTTTGCTATCCATGCATAAACATTTAAATCTACTAACTCTCTGATTCTACATGCAGAGGGTATATGACCAATGAGGCCACAATAATGGCATTTTACATGTTGAGTGTTGAATGTAGTGTGAGATGCATGATTGGTAGGTTTTGGTTTTCTAGTATAGAAAAATGCTTGACTATTAGTCTTCTTGGGCATTGGTTTGGTATGGTTTGGTCTAACAGTATTTGGTTTGGGTGTGTTCTAATGATTCGGTAATTGACACGTGTTAGAATAGGAAGTAGCAACTTCAGGCCGTTTTCCTAAACTAATTTCCAACTTTTTGGAGGTGTCATATAATCTAGCATAGTCAGATGTAAGTGTTTCCATTCTGACATGTGCACACTGGAGATTCTTTCTCTCCTTAAATAGGTCTTCCTTTAGCTGGATGATAGAAGAATCATTATTTCTAACATCAGCTAGTTGGTCGGTAAGTCTTCCTATCTCACCTTTGTACTCTTTAAGTACCTTCTTAGAGGTTTCATATTTACTACGCAGTTTCCTGTAGTCATTTAACAGGTAACTGAAAACCTCTCCTAGTTGCTCAAAGGTGAAATCATCATAAGGATCAAACAGAGGATTAGTGGTTACCTGATCGCAAGCCATCAAGCATACATCTGTAGCGTCATCTGATTGTTCGTCTTCTGAGTCGCTTGCTTCGCTCTCATGCCATAAGCTTGTATTGGCATACTTTCTTGATGTAGATCTCTTCAGGTAGCCTTTGTCATGTTTCTGCTTTTTCTTGTTGATGATGATGATGTTGGACAATCTTTCTTCATGTCCTTTCTTCTTACATCCGTAGAAAATAGGATCTTCCTCGTTGTTGTTGCTGTTGCTATCTTTTGTTCTTCTGTTGAATCTCATGAACTTCTTAAATTTTCTTACCAGAAGAGCTTGATCTTTAGAGTCAGAGTCGCTGTCGTCAGAATCATCTTCGACAGTTCTTCTATGTTGAGCTTTAAGAGTGATCGACTTCTCTGACTTTTCCTTTGGTGTAGCATCTTCAAAGTCTTGAAGTTCCAACTCGTGAGTGAGTAGCTTACCCATGAGTGTTTCTAGAGACATTGTTGAGAGGTCATTTCCTTGTTGTAGCCTTTGGAATCCAGCTCTTTGTGGGGGCTCGTAGAAGTTTGCAAATTTTCTTATGTTTACTGTATTCCTTGCCTAATAAAGACAAAGGATTTATAATATCCAAGAATCTCGTAAACATCTGAGTGACAGATTCATTTGGCTTCATCTTGAATGCCTCGTACTCTTGAGTAAGTCTGCTGATCTTTGACTCCTTGACTTGTGTTGTTCCTTCGTGGGTTACTACGAGAAGTTTCCACACTTCATTTGATATGTTGTGCAAGTCGACACCCTGTTAAACTCAGTTCTGTCTAAAGCACAAAATAAAGCGTTAATAGCACGTGCGTCAAGACTGGCCTTTTTTTTTCATCCTCAGTATATTTATCATGGGGTTTATCAACTAAAACTCCCTCAATAGTAATACAATGAGGTTTTTTGTAGCCATCAATAACTATAAACCATAAGTCAAAATCAAGAGATTTTAAGAAGAAACTCATCCGTGTTTTCCAATAAGTGTAGTTTGTGCCGTCAAACAGTGGAGGTCTGTTTGTGGCTTGGCCTTCACTTGTGAATTTTACAGTTGCCATGTGTAATGCTGTGATCTATAAAACAATTAAATATAACCGCAGTTTTACCATGCTTTATCTAGATAACCTGCTCTGTTACCAATTTGTAGGAACGAAGTCGTAAAGTAGAATATTCTAGAGGGGGGGGGGGGGGGTGAATAGAGTAGGCATCAAAATATTGCTAATTAAAAACTTGTTAGCAGTTAGATCACAGAAATAATATCAATAATCACAAAGTAATAACTGTAAAGAAAAAGAAAATAGATCAGAAGACAAACACAAGCACAACAATTTATACTGGTTTCCCTCTTGTGAGGACTAGTCCAGTCGGAAGAACTCTAGCTTCCAGTTGAATCCACTATTGGAAAATTCTGCATTTTTCATACAAAGTCCTTGCAACTTCTACAGACGTGAGCTTTGATACGAAGAACTCGACCAACTTCAGTTTTGAAGAGTCTTTCTTCAATCAAGCCTATGATTATAATTTCTCTAAATCTTCTAGACCACACCATACCGACAAATTGACTAGAGAATTGTAACTGGCTTGGGATTTGAAAATGAAAGCTTTTTAGAAAACTCTTTGGAAGAAATGTAAGCTTTAGAAGAGAAGAGATGAAAGTGAATTAGTGATTTTAAATGATCAGAATTCCTCTCTATTTATAGTTTTTTCAAAGACAGAACTCTGGTAGAATTCAGACAGAACTCTATGTAACAATTTACAACTGAAGGGAGACCAAAACAAAAATGCAACGTTCACTATGGCCGAACTCTGGCTGAGGTTGGTCAGGAATATTTTAAGAAAATATTTTTGGGCTTTTTGAAATCCTTCAGAAGCTTTTGTAAATAAGAGATGTTTTTCAAAACATAGGTCATTTTGGAAAACGATTTTGGATAGCCTATTTTGCCAATACGACTCGATGTAGAATGTATTCCTAGACTCCATAAAAGTAAAAAATACATTGTGTCACTCCCAGTTTTCAAGAATAGGGGTATTTTAGTCATTTTTGAATTTTCAACTTTTTTGAAATTTTATAATTTTATTAAATATTTTAATTGATTTATGTAGTGTGGTTCGAGTTTCGTCTCGTTACGACTTGAGATAGTGACTCGGGTAGCTTAGTCTCTAGAAGGGGCCCAACTTAAGTTAGACATGGCCCACATGGTTCACAAATTAGATTGGTTAGACTAGTCTATTTTCCCTTTATTAGATTAGTTGTTTAGGGAGTCAAACTAGATCCGATTTATCTCAAACTTGAACCTAGGCTAGACCCAACCAAATAGGAATAGAGAGGGGTGTTTAGGACATTTCACAATGCCCCAAACAATCCCTACTTGGCTGGCCACATGGGGGGAGGAGTTCATTCCATTCCACTTTAGAAATTAGCCTCTTTTGAAAAGTTCTCAAGTGTTCTTCCCTCTTTTGGAGCTTTTGCTTGATTTGATCTCCAAATCGAATAAAACCTTCATGTATTCTTCCATAAATCCTCTCCTTATTGCCAAGGAAGGTTGCTACTAAAGTTTGGGAGAGAAGTGCAAGGTGGACGTGTCCATTTGAGGAGTTCTTCGTATCGGAGCCATATCGGAGAGGGTTTCATTAGGATTCACTCCTAATAGGTATAAAGCTTTCCTCTAAATCTAGTTTTCATGTATTTAGAGTGGTTCAGAATCCATGGAATAAATCCCCTTGTTGGAATCACCATTAGAACTAAGTTAGAGGCCATTTGGAGTCCTCTAGTGTGTGTCTACATGTAGTTTTGTGTCCTATTGGGTAGTTGTTGAAATAGGACACCCCATGTGTTTGTTGTATTGCCTAATAGGATTATATATATTCTAATTTCAGTTTTTGTTATGCTAGAGAGTAGTTAGTGAGGTGGTTGTGTCTCTACTTGGTTAGAGGTGTTGGTATCAAGTAATTTTAGGTTTTGTATCATGTTGTATATAGTTTCATAGTGTTTTAGTCTATGTATATATGTGTGTACATGTACCTATATATGTATGTGTGTGAATACATATGTATATATATGTGTATGTGGATGTGTATATATGTAGGTGTGTGTGTTTGGGGAATTTGAGATAGAAGAGTGAAATAGAGAGAATGGGATTGAGAGTGTTAGAGAGTGGTGGACTTGGTAGATGAATTAGTGTGTGTGTGTGTGTTTGTGATAGAGTAGAGTGATTCAGAGTGAGAGATTAGATATGTATATAGAGATATAGAGAGAATGGGATTGAGAGAAAATTAGAGAGTGTAGAGTGGAGTGTTTGAGTGTAGAAAGGAGGGGGAGAACCTGCTGTGAATGACAGCAGAAGTAGTAGGAATCAGTCCCACAGGGGACTGATTTGGATGTGATATCAGTCCCCACAGGGACTGATTTAAGGGACTGAAACAGTCCCCACAGGGGACTGTTTGGTGGCACTGTAGCAGCATATTATAGCTGCTAATTAGCAGCAGTTAGAGAGGGATTTAACCCCCATTTGACAGCCTTAAGCAGCCCTTATTAGTCCCCATGTTCAGCCCTTGTGTTCAGCCATGGGACAGCCACAAAATAGCCCTATAGGACCCAAATCAGTCCACTTATTAGCCCTCCCACTTGACACACTATGACAGCCTACACTTGACACTTGGCAGCCCTCATTTAGTCAGCATATATCAGCCATTAACACCCCATTTGAACAGCCCTTAGGTAGTCCCAAACTAGTCCTTAACAGCCCCTTGTTCAGCCAACTAATCAGCCACTTAACAATCCATATTGACACCCATATTAACCCGCATTTGGACAGCCCATAGGCACCACTTGACACCTATAAGTAATCATATATATCAGCCTATATTTAGCCCACATATCACCTATATTTAGCCCATGTATCAGCCTATAGAACAACCCTATAGGACATCTATTCAGCCCCCATAGGACAACCCCTATATGTCTATATGTGTATTGTGCATTTAGCCTATATGAGTATGTGAGTGTGAGTTTATATATGTGTATATAGGTGAGCCTATATATGTAGCTATATGCCTATAGGTGTGAGCCTATAGGAGAGCCTATGTGTGAGCCATATGTGAATGAGTGACTGTTGGTGTGTGAGTTGTTAGTTTAAGTTAGAATATTATAAGGGTAAGGTAATGTTGGATAACCAACATGTGTCCTAGGATGGACTAGATGTCTAGGAAACACATATTTCTTGGTAGGTAAACCCTAGATAGGATAGTATCTAGCTACTCTAAGGAGCCTAGGCTAGTATCTTGAGAATTAGCGTGGTTTCCTTTGTAATGGGCAAGGTATCGGAAATACCTTGTTAAGGGTAAATGTAGGTTTTACCTAGAAACTAAGGTATGTGAGTTTAGGGTTTTAGATATGGTTAGAATTTGGTTTTCTTGGTTGGTAATGGTCAGAAATAACGCTCCTAGACTAGTTTTGACTTCGGTTGATCATTTTGACCAAAAGTCAACAAAAGTCAACCGGGAGTCAAACTTAGCCTATAAGTGACTAGAATTGACCGAAACCAAACCAGAGTTGACCAGTTGACTGAAAGTCAACTGTTAGTCAACATTTGACTAGTTTGACCTAGGGTTGACCTAGGGTTGACTCAGTGTTGACCAGAGTTGACCAGAGTTGACTTTTTGACCAAAAGTCAACTGTAAGTCAACCCTTGACCCATATTGACCTAGTTTGACTTGGATTGACTTCCTGTGACCTTGTTTGACCTTGGTTGTCCTAGTGTAACCTAGTTTGTCTCAGTATGACCTAGTTTAGCTTGGTGTGACTTAGTTTGACCTAGTTTTGACTTAGACTTGCATATCATGACTAAATTAGCTTTTCTTTCATTATTAAACCCTGTTTGGACTCATGGCATCTTATATATAGGTCTGTGATTACTCTGAGCGTCTGTTTACCTTATCAGCTCAGGACCATAGGCGAGTACATTCACTGATAGTTTTCATTGTCTTGATATCTGCTATATCCGATTCAGTTGTAGTGTCTTACTTGATTTTCAGACACGATAGTTCATGGACTAGTATATGTCGGATCCTGTCATGAGATGTTGTTCCCGGATTACTTGGTATATTGGTACAAGACTCGACTTGTTACTTGTACTTGTATAGACATGGACTTGGGAGTGGGCTGATCACCTGCTTTTGAATCCTGTGTCATGACGTGTTATGTCCGGATCTTTTATACTATTCGGGAATGGGGAGTTATTAGTGGTTGTGTGATTAAAATTCTCACTTGTTCTTTATACTTGTACTTGTTACTTGTTCATAGCTATACCCTCGCCTTATGATGGGTAAAGCCTTACCCTACTTGTTCATAACTTTCCATGGTGACTGGCCTTATTCTTCACACTTGTACTTGTTACTTGTTCATAGCCGGTCAGATGGAAAGCTTGATCATATTTTCCTAAGCCGATCACATAACGCACTAATAATTCAAGGCACCTTTTATATTTATTTATCATAGGAGGCTAAGTTCTGTTCGGGAGAAGGGTTACAACCCCGGTCCTTGTTTGGTTTAAGGGTTGTAACTCGGCTTCCGGATAGTTCCTAAGTCATCCTATATATATATTGTCGTCCTATTCAGTACTCACATCTTGATATATATTTCCTGTTGATTTTGTCTTGTATTTTATTATACTGTCTCTTATAGAATTTGTCAATTCATATGGAACTGCTGTTAGTGTTTGTACTTGCTCATTTTTCTGACAGGATACCGTTGATATATTACAGATGATTCTGAGGCAGATTGCCCGACCTATTATGGGGACGGGTTAGATGGAGTAGACCTGGACCTTGGCTTGATAGTAAAGCCACTAGACTTTGCACACCCAGAGTAGTGTAGCTTAGTTAGGTTTGCCTGGTCTGCATGCCAGCTAGTACTTTCAGACTGTAGTAGTTTATATTATATTATGTGACTCTGTGATGTGTGTATAGCTTTGGGCTTGTGTGGATCTTGAACTTATTTCCTGCCTTCATCTATCATATTTTCTTTCCATGCTATCTATCTTAGTTTTACTTTGTGATTGAGACTGTATTGCTATGTCACCTCCATTCGGAGTGTATATACTGTACAGGTACCTTTATACTGTTTAGTTGTAGTATTTATAGATGACCTATATAGCATTCTACTTGCCGATTCTGCGGCGTAGGCTGGACGTAACAACGTTCTCGTGCCCCTATTCAGGATGCGGGTTGTGACACATTGCATAAAGAAATACAGTCTCGAGTGGCAAATATAGCTTCGGTCTTGAACTGAGTAGATATCCAATCTTGATCAGTGTCCAAGTGTCCAAAACGTCTTGAGTAAACATCTGAGTTGTTCCGTATATCTAGACATAGTTTGATCAATTATTAAAATCAGGTTTGACCATGACCAATGGGCCAACAGAAGCTTTTCAGCCACGTCCATGCGTCAATAGTAGATCTTTTTAGCAAATTTTCTAGATGGTTATCCATCCATATGATTGACTGTGTGAAAGTGTCTTTGTGTTCTAAGAGTACGACCATCGATGGCGGTGTAGAAGCATGAAAATGTGCAGACATATCAAAAGTGCAGGTAGCGTTCTCGCTACACAAAGCTTCATAAAAGTGCAGATACCCGAAAGTGCAGACAGAAGATCAGAAACCACAGTTCATAAAAAGCTCTTTATTAAGTCATGCCTACAAAGATCTATTACAGATTTATCATGATTACAAGAAAAGAGCTTTATCTACGAGGATCTATTACAGATTTATCATAAAAAGAACTAAGGCATCTAAAGATCTACAAGAGGGTTAATCTTCATAGGCGCCTGTAGAAGCATGGAAAATATAGGATTCATGCGGATCACAACTGGCCGCATGAGTACTTCGGGACAAGTTGGTCCGTATAAAGAAGAGCCGCATGACAGACTCGGCACGCCCCTACGCCCCTGCGGCCCATCTTCACTACCTCGAATTGCATAGCAAAAGCAACCAGACTGATTTGAGCCGCAGAATGAAGAAGTTACTTATGCGGCCAGGCTAATCAGTCGTTCTGATAAAGCTGACAAACTCTACCAAAACTGACAAAACTGACAGCTGACACTCTGACAAAAAAAGAAGATAAGATATGACACAGGGTCCACGTGCCTAGACATGGCCATGCGGCTAGAGGGACTGCGACCTAAGCTGCATGAGCCTTATGCGGCTCAATCTCTATGCTTCATGCGGCCAAGGGTGACTGCAATCGGAGTCGCATGAGCTTTATGTGGCCCAGAATATAGAACCTATGCGGCTAAAAAGTCCCCAAGCTACATGCAGACTAAGGAAGACTGTGACTTAAGCCGCATGAGTCTTATGCGGACCGGTATGGCCGAACTCTGAAAGACTTACGTGGCTCAAAATGACTCAAGCAGATTGATCCTATCCTGCGATAGGACATATGGCAGGCTGACCAAGTCTCAACCACCCAGATTTGCTGCAACAAAATCTCAACAAGTCACCAGTTGGCGGCCAAGGAGCGGGTCTTTATGTGCTGCTGTAGCCACGTGGCCACGCGACCATCCATGCAGCTCAAGATATCTATCACTAAAAATAGCAGGGTACCACACCTATGCAAAAGGCTGGCAACCTACGAAGGGCAATTTCTTTAAGAGCAAAGATCGTGTCAGATAGTCCAAGGAGTAAGGTAGAGTTGCTACACTTTCTCGAGCCTCTATCGTCACCCCCAGGATCAAAACTAAACAATTGTACTTAGATTATTTCCTAGAATTTCTTTCTAGGCTTTCTCTTGTACAAGCGAGTTTGCAATCAAGTTCAATTCATTTGTTATTTTTTGTGCTTGATATTTAATAGCAAACACGATGGCGATTCTGCTGGGGACATCCTTCTCTTCTGATGAGAAGTTGGTAACGCAATCTGACGTGTCCAAGCTCGGCTCCATGAAGCAAATGCTCGTGGTTCGATTTGACCAATGAGCATTCGAAAAAATGCTATCTGAAGGGAGCGCCAGCCCAACGCAGAAGCGAGCCAACCCAAAGAGATCCTGCAGGATGTCGAAGCGTAAAACTGTTACCTCCGACCAGGATTTCGAAGAAGCTCCTTCTGCGGCCTAAGATGGTGATCAAGACTCTCCTGCGGCCTTGCTTCCGACCGCAGAGAACCCCACTGTCCCCAAATCTAGCAAAGGAAAATACTACGATGTTGAGTTTTTGCGGGCACAAGGAAAATCTATGTGGACGAGAAAGAGGCCACATGAGAGATGGCAGATGGCCCATGCGGCAGCCAACTTTGGCCGCAGACAGATGGCCCATGCGGCAGCCAACTCTGGCCGCAGACAGATAGCCCATGCGGCAGCCAACTCTGGCCGCAGACAGATCACCCATGCGGTAGCCAACTATGGCCGCAGGTAGATCGCCTATGCGACAGCCAACTCTGGCCGCAGGTAGACGGCCCATGCGGCAGCCAATCCTGGCCATAGACAGAGTGTCTCATGCGGCCCTGTCAGAAGCTCTGTGTTCGACCGTCTCTCATACGGGCTCGACTCCATGGGGCTGATTGAGAATGTGGGATATTCCAATCTGGACTCTTCTTACTATGCACCTTCGGGTGCTAAGTCAAAGAAGTCTAGGGCAGTGCTGGCCCAACAAGCCCAGTCAACTGTCCAAGTTGCTGACAATCAGCGGGCACCGTTAACTGTTATACGGTCCCCTGATGGAAAGTTGTACAGAACCACCCACGTCCAGTCCCCCAAGGCTAACGGACAGGGTGGGTCTCAAAAGTCTCCCTTCAATGATCGAGAGCAAGTGCTTTTACTAGCCACAGATCAGGGAGCAAACATGATACCTACGCACCAATGTGCTCGGGATACCCGAGTCCACAAATTGGATGCATAGGTAGACCAGCCTGCAATCGACTTGCGAGAGGTGTTTACTCACAAACGTAAGGAGAAAGAAGCAACCTTGGCGTGTGATGAGCCCCTCTCGGGACGTCGTTGCACCCAAGTCATCATCAACTACTGCTGCGACAAGTCGGCAACACCTGAAGATCGGCAGTCCGCTTTTCAACTACTGCAGCACCCAGCACCCTTCCAACAACAACTTGAGAAACATGTGCAAATTCCGGGTGAAGAGGAATTTCCTGTCGCGTCCTGTAATTCAACCCGGAAGGTTCTTTCCGGCAAGGGAGGAAAGAAGACAGACTCTTCCAGCCCGACAATATTCGCCAGCATTGCAAGGAAACTCTCGTCTGAAGGACTGCCACCGACAACCACAAGGGGTGTCTACCTAGGCACTCGATCCAAAAGGAAGCTTCCAACACCTGGGGGTACATCCTTGACCTCCCTGGGGTAAGATGAGGCCGGGGGTAGCATTCCCCTCAATGTATGCGATAACCCGGTGTTCCAAGAGCATACACAGGGGGTAGCGATCCACTGGAATTACGCAACAGACATGGATGTCCTTGAGGATGACCGCCCTCGCCAAGACGATGCGGCTTTCTGCACAGGGGGTAGCACCCCTTCTGAGTTTGAGGAGGAAGACATTCCAACATTTCCCGATGATTTTTCGATACGCGGGTACGACACAGAGAGTACCTCTGCTACGATCCCTTCCAGCTCTACCCACGTGCCGACATTCTTTATCGTCGACGATGGTTATGAAGCACCTACTGACCGACAATGTTTAGAAGTACTTGAAGCCATTCTCCTGTCCTTGGTCAAGTCATTAGACGAAATCAAAGCCGCCTTGCCGACCCAACCGGCAAGGACACCTGGACAAACAAGCTTGGGACCCGCGGTCAATGCAGACTCCAATACGACCACTCCTCTTTTGGGTGACAATCCTTTAGGAGCATCCGCTTCTTCTGCTGCAGGTGAAGCCAGGGAGGCAAGGTGGGAAGTTCAAGAGCTTCGAGCAATGTTCAATGCCC
This sequence comes from Iris pallida, assembly GCA_029216955.1. NCBI lineage: Eukaryota > Viridiplantae > Streptophyta > Magnoliopsida > Asparagales > Iridaceae > Iris > Iris pallida. The sequence goes on along the minus strand of JANAVB010015400.1, from coordinate 6,367,581 downwards.
AAGATTCTTCCCTGGACATCGGAATACGGCAGCCGCATCCCGTTGCTTGGAGAGATGTTCCTTTTCCGCTACGGTACAAACCGTTTCATATTGATTCGTATGACGGAAAGACCTCTGCTAGTCGGTACATGACTTATTTCGAGGTCGCAACCGACCATTTGCCGTATAGCAATGCCATCCTCACACGATTATTTATCGAAGCATTGGAGGGAAATGCATTCGACTGGTACCACAACCTTTCGGACAACTGCATCCAGTCTTTTGATGGCCTCTAGAACATGTTTCTAGAAAGATTCTACGAAGTAGGACATGATGTGACAATGTCATCCCTCATGGACGTCGTTCAGAGGGAGAGGGAGCTAACATGGAACTATATCGAGCAGTTCTGCCAAACTGCAATGAGATTACCCTAAGGCAATCCCGAAAGCTCCTTGATTGAAATCTGCCAGAAGAAGTTGCTCCCCGCAATCAGCCTCTGGATAGATGAAGATCAGTTCAGGGATTGGACGACCTTCATCATAAGCGTCACCAATGCGGAGGCAAAGTTAAAGAAGGCTCGCCAGCTGGGACTACACATCCCGGATAGAGAGGTCAAAAGCAAACGTCCTGGTACCACCCCCAATAACAACAACACTGACGGCACCTCCAATAACGGGACAATAAAAGCAAATAGGCTATGGTCGCCGGTATGACCAAGAAGCCTGAACAAAACTAGGCAGAAGCTCAGTGGCCTAAGGTGAATTACTCATTCGAAGATAGTCAAGTCAAGCCTATTTTCGACATGCTCTTGCAAGGGGACAGGATCCAACTCCCTCCACCAAGGTGCGAGCCTCGAGCGACTGAGAATGAGGACCCAAAATACTGTCATTTCCACCGCTATGTTCATCATGCCACTCATGACTGCTTTTAATTAAAGCGGTACATCCAGAGTCTTATCGACTCCAAAGCTCTGTCGCTAGACTTTGAGGAGGTTACCGTGGCGGCGAACATGGTGTCAATTCAGTTCGGCGACTTCCCTCCAACAAGTACTCAAGACGGGATAATACCTATCCCCCGGGCAATGATGGAGGTTACTAATCTTTCCTCCGTCCAGGACCAGACGACTGGCTTGGTACCTCTCACCACGTCACGAGGAGATATCATGTGGGTGCACCCAGACTTAGTGCCCGAAGTTACCCATGCGGTGTCATCTCCAGACAACAAGAAGAAGGACAGGAAGTCCAAATCCTGCCATACAATTTCAGCTGAAGCTGAGGAGGCGGCGGCTGTTGTTACCCGGTCTAGGGCACAAGTTCAGCCCACTCTGGGTAGTTCAGTCGAAGACCCTCAGCCAGCAACGTTGCCCGCCACTGATGTTTCGGGGCCATCTCAGCCCCCATCGGCAGATAGGGCCAAGCCGAAAGAAACTCGCTTCGATAGGCCGTTTAGTAAAGATGCACCTCAAGGGCTAGAGAGACCTTACAACTTTGACATATTAGCACAATTGGCTAATACGCCCACAAAGTTATCGTTATACGAGCTCCTAAGGCTCTCCAAAGATCTTCGTATTGCATTGAGCGAAGCGCTCCAGAATGCTGACGCTTACTTAGCCCAGGTCAAACCTACAGGGGAAGACTCGTCAGCAGATCTCCAGGACAACAACTGTGCGGATGCAATGCCCAACATCGTATTCACCCCACAGGACATGTTGATCAAGACCAACTTACATGATCGCCCTTTGTCCTGTACTGGATACATAGGCGATATCAAGGTGGATCGGATGCACATCGTTCCTGGCTCGTCGATAAGCATCATCCCGAAAAGCTTACTTCAAGTCCTCGACATCCCTATGCACCGGCTAGCGGTGACCAACACCGCTATTAGCAGTTTTAACTCAGGAAAGGAGCTATCCCTTAGGAAAGATCCGATTGAAATGTCATATCGGCGACCTGAGGACAGAGGTTACCTTCTATGTCATAGATGCAGATACGTCCTACAATATCCTCCTGGGATGTCCGTGGATACATGACTACATGATCGTGCCGTCCATACTCCACCAATGCTTCAAATATGTCAGTAAGCACGGCTTCGTGAAGACTGAATTCGCTGACATCGATCCCTTCAAAGGGGTTGAGTCTTATTATTCTTCGGAGGCTTGTCTATATAAGGAATCCAAGAAGCATATAACTGACGAATCGGAGGTCATCACAGGGCCAGAGGAAGGTCCACCAAAGATTATTCTTGATTACCGTGTATCACGTCCATATTACCTCTGATACCGATAGTCTCTTGACTTAACACCTGTACCCAACTCGAGATAAAAGACATGGTGTTATGACCACAAAACCTATCAGGTCCATATTACCTCTGTTGGGTTTTGTCTCAAAATCTATTACTCGCACCACCGGTACGCAGAAGAGTAATAGGTTCACCAAAGATTATGCTTGATTATCGCGTGTCACGTCCATATTATCTCTGATACCGATAGTCTTCCGACTTAACATCTGTACCCAACCCGGGATAAAAGACATGGTGTTAAGACCACAAAACCTATCACGTCCATATTACCTCTGTTGGGTTTTGTTTCAAATCTATTACCCGCACCACCAATACGCAAAAGGGTAATAGGTCCACAAAAGTTATTCTAATCTATTACTCACACTATCGGTGTACCAAAGAGTAGTAGGTCCACAAAATATCATTCAAATCTATTTGTGCGCATTTTCAGATGCGCAAAAGGGCAATAGGTCCACAAAAAGTCCCCCCGTGGGATATCCTTTATCAAACACAAATGCTATATTAGGCCCTCTCGTACAAGCACCACAAATACCATAAACAAAGAATTGGGTGAATGTATTCTATTTATTCAAATCAGTTACATTCGTTACATCTCAAAAAAAAAAAAAAAAGGAGGGGGGTTAGCAGTTAGAAGAAAACAACACGCGACCTAGTTATGAGGGACGCGCATGTAGCTTAAAAACATGAGACGCATGCAGCTCAGTCTTAAAGCACTTATACGGTTCTGTTATGCAATATTTATGCGGCTAAGCCATGAGGCATTTATGCGGATCAGTTATGAGATGTATATGCAGTTTGGTCACGAGGCATCCATACGGTTCAGCCATGTAGCGCTCATGCGGCTCAGGTATGAGGTATCCATGAAGGTTAGTGGCACTTATGCAGCTCAACCCATACGGCCCCATCATACAGAACACATGCATTCCCATGAGATGGGGGATATATCGATCATGCCCAAAGTACAGAGGCAATCTATGCTAGGCCTACGCATAAAACATGTGATATGCCATTCAAATTTATGTCATCGCTTTCCTACCGTCCTTAACCTTAACAGGGGGTTGCACGTTAGGATGAATAGGAGGAGAGTCCACAGCACTCGACGGAGAGACGAGTCCCTTCCCTTTGGCCGTAGCACCAGTCGACTTGGAAGCTTTCAGAAACATGGTTAACCGGGACAGAAAAGATGACGAAGATGATGAAGACGAAGGAAAAAAAAGTTGAAAGAAAAACTCTCTCCGTATGGCCTATATTTATAGCTCTTCAAAGTGGAAACAGATGAACGTTGCGTCGGTTATCGTGACATTAAAGATAATGATGACGCTTGGGGGTTTTTATCCTTAATAACCGTCATTGCCGCTTCGATGATCGTATCCATTAAAGATAATGATGAAGTTTAGGGATTTTATCCTTAGTAACTGTCAGCTTTATCATTGGAAAAAAAGCCTAAATCCAAAACCAAATCAAGACAATTAATGCAGCAGTGACAGCTGGCAGGCAAGATCGTCCTGCGGATCAAGATTGCCCTGCGGCTCAAGATTTTCCTGCGGCACAAGATCTCCCTATGGCAAGATCACCCTACGGCTCAAGATTTCCCTGCAGCACAAGATCTCCCTGCGGCACAAGATCTCCCTGCGGCTCAAGATTTCCCTGTGACACATGGTCTCTCATGACTCGAAGAATTTCCTATGACGTGACATATTTCCATGCTTCTTATTCAAAGTATTCCAAATTTACAATTTAAAAACTTTGAAGGGAATCTTGTAGAAGCATAGAAAATATGGGTTTCATGCGGATCACAACTGGCCACATGAGTACTTCGAAACAAGTTGGTCCGCATAAAGAAGAGCCGTATGACAGACTCGACACTCCCGTACGGCCCATCTTCACTACCTCAGATTGCATAACAAAAGCAACCATAGTGATTTGAGCCGCAGAATGAAAAAGTTACTTATACGGCCAGGCTGATCAGTCGTTATGATAAAGCTGACAAACTCTACCAAAACTGACAGCTGACACTCTGACAAAAAAAGAAGATAAGATGTGACACAGTGTCCACGTACCTGGACATGGCCATGCGGCCAGAGGGGCTACGACCGGAGCCGCATGAGCCTTATGCAGGTCAATGTATATGCTTCATGCGGCCAAGGTGACTGCAATCTGAGTCGCATGAGCTTTATGCGGCCCAGAATATAGAACCTATACGGCTAAAAAGTCCCTAAGCTACATGCGGACTAAGGAAGACTGTGACTTAAGCCGTATGAGTCTTACGCAGCCCAGCATGGCCGAACACTGAAAGACTTATGCAGCTCAAAATGACTCAAGCAGATTGATCCTATCCTGCGACAGGACACATGGGAGGCTGACCAAGTCTCAACCACCCAGATTTGCTGCAACAAAATCTTAACAAGTCACCAGTTGGAGGCCAAGGAGCGGGTCTTTGTGTGCTGCTGTAGCCACGTGGCTACGCGACCATCCATGCGGCTCAAGATATCTATCACTATAAATAGCAAGGGTACCACACCTATACAAAAGGCTGGCAACCTACGAAGGACAATTTCTTCAAGAGCAAGGACCGTGTCAGATAGTCCAAGGAGTAAGGCAGAGTTGCTACACTTTCTCGAGCCTCTATCGTCACCCCCCCGAATCAAAACTAAACAATTGTACTTAGATTGTTTTCTAGGATTTTTTTCTAGGCTTTCTCTTATACAAGCGAGTTTGCCAATCAAGTTCAATTCATTTGTAATTTTTTGTGCTTGATACTTAATGGCAAACAGCGCCATACAAGGGGGTTAATCTTTACAGACGCGCAGCCCCCCCAGACGCATAACGTTGTCAGAGTGAGCCACTTCCTGAAGCAGCTATTGGCCCGAGCGAAAACTCAGTCCATAGCACAGGCCGTGCCACCGCCATTGAGTAGGGCAGAGCACAACCTGTGGCTCTTCGGATTGGCAACCAATCCAAATCCGAAAGCTTAGATCTCGAAGACCTCTAAGACGTTGTTCAGATTCGAACTCCTTATGCCAAACTCTCAAGTGCATCTCGAAACTCAGCAGCAGTTCTTCTACAAAGGCACAGCTTCTTTGAACGAAGGGATCCACAACCATCAGCCGACTTGTGTAAGGCCAATGGTCGTTCGAAGCTAAGTCAGGATCGAACATAGCATTGGGAATGCTAAAAGGGGAAGACGACTCTTCAGAAAAACTCCCTTTTATATAGGGTGAGTATTGTCCAACCAATATGCCACGTGGACGTCGGTCAAAGATGCCCAAATTAATGGAATGAACATAGAACTCAGCACAACGAACCTCATTTAATAGGTTCATTTTATTGAGTCCTAAGCCACAGACTTCTTGAATTTTCTAAAAGACGACGACAATTAAAGAAGAGGACGATCGACTCGTCCATCAAAAAGAGCGGTCATTAATCGCTCTTAAAATCTTTGACAGAAACCAGCTCCTTCGATTCAGAAGCGTATTTGCCATTAATTATCAACACAAGAACTACAGAAGAACTATATTGATTGCAAACTTTGAAACTAAAAAAGAGAGCCTAGAAAGAAATCCTAGAAAACAATCTAAGTACAATTTGTTTTGATTCTGGGGGGGTGACGGTGGAGGCTCAAGAGAAGTGTTGGAACTCTGCCTTACTCCTTGGACTATCAGACACTGTCTTTGCTTTTGAGAAAATTTGCCAGCCTTTCACATGGGTGTGATACCCTGCTATTTATAATGATTCTGGATGAAGCATATTTTGGGCCGCATAGATGGCCATGTGGCCACGTGGTTGTAACAGCACACGAAGACTCGGTCTTTGGCTGCCAGCTGGTGATTTGTTAAGATTTTTTTGTTGTAGCAAATCTGGGTGGTTGAGACTTGGCCAACTTGCCATGTGTCCCCCCACAGAGTGGAGCCTGAATTGTTTTGGCTGCATACTGGCCTTAGGAGCCTTTCTTCTGCGGCTCGGCTCCACTTGGCTGCATGGGATCTTCGGGAGCATTCCTTCTGCGGCTTGGTTTCACTTGGCCGCAAGGGATCTTCGAGAGCCTTGCTTCTGTGGCTCGAGTCCACTTAGCCGCATGAGGTCTCCAGGAGCCTTGCTTCTGCGGCTCGGCTCCACTTGGCCGTATGGGATCTTCGGGAGCATTCCTTCTGCGGCTCAAGTCCTCTTAGCCGCATGAGGTCTCCTGGAGCCTTGCTTCTGCGGCTCGAGTATACTTGGCCGCATGGGGTCTCCAAGAGCCTTGTTTTTGCGGCTCAAGGCCACTTGGCCGCATGGGGTCTTTGGGAGCCTCGCTTCTGCGGCTCGAGTCCACTTGGCCGCATGAGGTCTCCAGGAGCCTTGCTTCTACGGCTCGAGTCCACTTGGCCGCATGGGGTCTCCATGAGTCTTACTTCTGCGGCTCGAGTCCACTTGGCCGCATGGGGTCTCCAGGAGCCTTACTTTTGCGGCCTAGATCAACTTAGCCGCATAAGGTTCATGCAGCTCTTCATTTTGCGGCCTGGACCAAAATGGCCGCATAACGCCTATGCGGTCAGCAATAATTTTGAGACAATTTCGTTTGTCTCTCTTTTGACTTCTCAATGAAGATGAATTTGACCGATTCTCCTCCTTGGCGAGTGCTGACGCTGAGGATTATGGATCTCCTTGTTCGAAGAAGATTTGACGATGAACTCCTTCAAAAAATTATGATGCGCCAGGCTGAGACAATGTGCCTAACTGAGACATCTGAGTAATGCGTCTAGTTGAGAGTAGGTCGTTATGAAGTCTTCAATCGGCATCATGCTTTCGAGATGATGTCGAAAAGGCACAGCAGGTTGTGGTCGCTGGAACACAGACTGCCTTGGTGGTGGAGGCACTGTCTTATGGCAGCAGCAGTTGATGGCGACTTGGGTGCAGTGATATCCTAGAAAGGGCTCATCGTACGCCAAGGTTGTTTCTCTCTCCTTGTGTTTATGAATGACCACCTCTCGTAAGTCAAGAGCAGATTGATCTGCCTTTACATCCGTTTTGTGGGCCCGGGTATGTAGGTATCATATTTGCTCCCTAATCTGAGGTTAGTAAAAGTACTTGCTCTCGATCGTTGTGGGAAGACTTTTGGGCATATTTGCCCCCTGATCTGAGGCTAGTAAAAGCACTTGCTCTCGATCATTATAGGAAGACTTTTGGGCATATTTGCTTCCTGATCTGAGGATAGTAAAAGCACTTGCTCTCGATCATTGTAAGAAGACTTTTGGGACCTACCATGTCCGTTTGCCGCAGAGGGCTGGACACGGGAGGTTCTGTACAACTTTCCATCAGGGGCCCGTATAACAGTTAACTGGTACCCGCTGACGATCAGCAGATTAGACAGTTGACTAGGCTTGTTGAGCCCGCACTGTTCTAGACTTCTTCGACTTAGCACCCAAAGTTACGTAGTAAGAAGAGTCCAAGTTGCTGCCTTGGATTTCTTCGTACTCGCCCGTGAAGGCGCATAGTACTCAGGATCCAACTTTATCCTTGCCAGGATGGCAAGTGAAGAACTTGTAGCCGATCCAAAAAAATATGAAGCACTGTTGCAACTTTTTGTGGCTCGAACGGGCTCCCTGGACACGGGCTTCCTTTTCTTTTTTTCTTTTTATTTTGGCGCCCTTTTCAAAGGAGGCAAGGGGGCTTTATATATAGAATAGAATGAGCCCTTTTTTCTTCTCCTTTCCGATGTGGGACTAAAAGTAATATCCTCTTTTCCATGCTTCTACAAGACCCCCTTTAAAGTTTTCAAATTGCAAATTTGTAATACTTTGAATAAGAAGCATGGGTATTAGAGCTATTTAGGTGTGACAATCCTATCAGAGGTACCATGGACGTGATAGGTTTGGGTACTTTCGCTGGAGATTTTTTGTAGACTTATCATCCTTGGCGTACCTTGGTTTTAGGTACAGATAATAAGTTGAGAGAGGGAACCAACATATTTACTCAGAGGTGACATGGACGTGGTGAATATAAGGTTGATGGTAGAGCTTTCCTTCTCAGAGGTGATATGGACGTGGAAGTTCTATGATTGATGCGCCACAACGCAGGGGTTATTGCACAGGGTGTTTACTCAGAGGTAAGGTGGACGTGGTAACATTTGTTTTTAGCAACATCTGCTTTGTAAGGGGTAGGAAAATAACTCAGAGGTGATGTGGACATGGTTGTTCTACTACTGGGAGTGAATGTAATGAAACAACTGGGCTCCAGAAGCATATGATTGTGAGGTAAGGGGTGTTTGTTCCAGAGGACCTAAAACAACATTTGTGGTTGGTAGAGGACATCCCACTGGGGGACTTTTTGTGGACCTATTACCCTTTTGCGCGTTTATGGCACGAGTAATAGATTTGAATAATTTTTGGTAGACTTATTACCATTTTGTGCACTGGTGGTGCGAGTAATAAATTTTGAGACAAAACCCAACAGAGGTAATATGGACGTGATAGGTTTTGTGGTCTTAACACCATAACTTTATCCCAGATTGGGTACATGTGTTAGATGAGGAACTATCTATATCAGAGGTAATATGGACGTGACTTATGATAATCATGAATAATTTTTGTTGGACCTATTACTCTTTTGCGTACTAGTGGTGCGAGTAATAGATTTTGAGATAAAATCCAACAGAGGTAATATGGACGTAATAGGTTCTGTGGACTTAATACCATGACTTTATTTCAGATTGGGTACAGGTGTTAAGTCAGGAGACTATCGGTATCAGATGTAATATGGACATGATATACGATAATCAAGACCAGGAAGTTTGCTCAGAGATGGAAATAAGCCTGGTAAACTCCGGCGGGATGAAGCATTAGGGTGGAAGTTCAGAGGTATTAGTATACATGACTTGTCACCCAGGGGGATGCAATGTGAATCCACTCGGAGCTAATAGAGTGTAAGTTCAGACTACTTGGTGGGAGATTTGGTAGTCTGAGGAAGTACCAGCATGTCCTTAGACATAGTATTTCTTCAGGAACTTACCGTTTATGGGCATCATGAGCAAGTCTCCACGGTGACATCTTTGAAATCTAGCGACAGCTTTGGAGTCGATAAGATTTTGGATGTACCACTTTAATTGAAAGCAGTCATGAGTGGAATAATGGACATAGCGGTGGAAGTGGCAATATTTTGGGTCCTCTATCTCCGCCGCTCGAGGCTCGCGCCTTAGTGGAGGTAGTTGGATCATATCCCCTTGCAAGAGCATGTCGAAGATAGGGTTGACATGACTATCTTCAAATGAGTGATTCACCTTGAGCCACTGAGCTTTTGTCTGCTTTGGTTCAGGCTTCTTGGTTGTATCAGCTACCATGGCCTGTTTGCCTTTGGTGTCCTGGTTATTGGTGGTACCGCCGCCATTATTGTTGTTGGAGTTGTTACTAGGGCATTTTCCCTTGACCTCTCCATCTGAATGTGTAGCCCCAGGAGGCGAGCCTTCTTTAACTTTGCCTCCGCGCTGGCGCCGCTTTTGATGAATGTTATCCAATCTCTGAATTGATCTTCGCCCATCCAGAGGCTGATCGCGGGGAGCAAACTCTTTTGGCAGATCTCAATTAATGAGCTTTCTGGATTACCATGGGGCAATCTCATTGCGGTTTGACGAAACCGCTCTATGTAATTCCTCATCAGTTTCCTTTCTCCCTAAACAACGTCCATGAGAGACGACATTGTCACATCCTGTCCTACCTCATAGAACCTTTCCAGGAACATGTGTTTGAAGCCATCGAAGGAATAGATGCAGTTGTTCGGGAGGTTGCGGTACCAGTCGAACGCGATTCCCTCCAATGCTTCGATAAATAGCCATGTGAGAATAGCGTCGTTATGCGGCAAGTGGTCTGTTGTGACTTCAAAATAAGTCATGTACTGGCTAGCAGAGGTTTTCCTGTCATATGAATCGATATGAGACGATTTGTATCACGGAGGAAAAGGAACGTCTCTCCACACAACGAGATACGATTGCCGTATTCTGAGGTCCCGGGAGGAGTCTTGGGCATTGAACATTGCTCGAAGCTCCTAGACTTCTCTCCTTGCCTCCCTGGCCTTGTCTAAAGCTGAAGAAACAGATATTCCAGGAGGATTATCGCCCTGAGGAGGAGCCGTCGTGTTTGAGTCCACGTTGACTGCGGGGTCCAAGCTTGCTTGTCCAGGTGTCCTTGCTAGTTGAGTCGGCAAGGCAGCTTTGATCTCGTCTACTGACTTGGACAAGGTTAGGATCATGGCTTCAAGTGCTTCTAGACGTTTTCGATCACTAGGCCCTTCGTGATCATCTTCTGCCATAAACAATGTTCGTACGTGGGGAGAGACGGATGGGACCGTAGAGGATGTGCTTTCCGTATCATACCCTCGTATAGAGAAATCATCGAAGAACATCGGAATGTCCTTCTCCTCGGACATGGAAGGGGTGCTACCCCCTGCACAGGAAGCTACATCGTCTTGGCAAAGACGGTCACCCTCGGGGACGTCCAAGTCTGTTCCATAATTCCAGTGGATCGCTACCCCCTGCGTATCCTCTTGGAACACTGGGTTGTTGCATATGTTCAGGGGACTACCACCCTCAGCTCCGTTCACCCCCAGGGACCTCGAGGATGCACCCTCGAGAGTTCAAGGCTTCTTTCTGAAACGGGTGACTAGGTAGACACCCCCTGTGGTTGTCAGCGGCAATCCTCCAGATGAGAGTTTTCTTGCAGTGCTGGCTGAGGTTGTCGAGCTGGAGGAGCATGTCTTCTATCCTCAATTGCCGACAGGAACCTTCTGAGTTGAATTACAGGAGGCGAAAGGAAATTCCTCATCTCCCAAAATTTGCACCTATTTCTCAAGTCGTCGTCGGACATGTGCTGGCTGTTGCAGTCGTTGGAAGACGGACTGCCGATCTTCAGGTGCTGCCGACTTGTTGCAGCAGCAGTTGATGACAACTTGGGTACAGTGATGTCCTAGGAAGGGCTCACCGCATGCCTAAGGTTGCCTCTCTCTTTTTGCATTTGTGAATGAGTACTTCTCGCAAGTCGAGGGCAGATTGATCTACCTTTGCATTCGTTTTGTGGGCTCGGGTATCCTGAACGCACGGGTGCATAGGTATCATATTTGCTCCCTGATTTGAGGCTAGTAAAATCACTTGCCCTCGATCGTTGAAGGGAGACTTTTGGGACCTACCCCGTCCGTTTGCCTGCAGAGGGCTGGACAAAGGAGGTTCTGTATAACTTTCTATCAGGGGCCCGTGTAACAGTTAAAGGTACCCACTGACGGTCAGCAGACTAGATAGTTGACTGGGCTTGCTGAGCCCGCAATGTCCTAGACTTCTTCGACTTGGCACCCAAAGGTGCGTAATAGGAAGAGTCCAGGTTGGAAGCTTCAACATCCTCAATGGGCCGCATGGGGTCTTGTCCGCATGAGAGATGGTCAAAAACAGAGCTACTGACAGGGCCGCGTGGGGCATCCTGCTTGCTATCAGGATTAGATACCGCATAGGAACTCTGTCTGCGGCCAGGATTGGCTACCGCATAGGAAGTCTGCTTGCGGCCAGGATTGGCTGCCGCATTAGAGGTCTGCTTGCGGCCAGGATGGGCTGCCGCATAGGAAATCTGCTTGCGGCTAGGATTGGCTGCTGTATAGGCAGTCTGCCTGTGGCCACCTTTCTTATGCGGCCTCTTCTTTGACCGCATAAGTTTCCCTTGTGCCCCTAAACGTCCAGCATCATAGTGTTTTCCTCTGCCGGATTTGGGGACAGCGGGTCCTCTACGGTTTTTAGCGAGGCCGCATGGGAGCCTTTGCCATCGTCTTGAGTGGCGAGAGGAGTTTCTTCCAGGGCCTGGCGAGGGGCAGTGGCCTTAGGCCTCCATGTCCTGCGAGCTCTTTTTCGGGTGGCTCGCTTCTGTGCTGGACTGGTGCTCCCATCGGAGTGCATTTCTTCGAATACTTATTGATCGAAGCGAAAAACAAGTATCTGCTGCGTAGAGCCGAGCTTGGACGTGTCGGATTGCATCACCAATTTCTTATCAGTGGAGAAAAAAGTCCCCAGCAGAGTCGCCATCGTGTTTGCCATTGATTATCAACACAAGAACTACAGAAGAACTATATTGATTGCAAACTTTGAAAGTACAAAGAGAGCCTAGAAAGAAATCGTAGGAAACAATCTAAGTACAATTTGTTTTGATTCTGGGGGATGACGGTGGAGGCTCGAAAGAAGTGTAGGAACTCTGCCTTACTCCTTGACTACTAGACACTATCTTTGCATTTGAGAAAATTTGCAGCCTTTCGCATGGGTGTGATACCATGCTATTTATAATGATTTCGGGATGAAGCATATTTTGGGTCGCATAGATGGCCACGTGGCCACATGGCTGTAACAGCACACGAAGACTCGATCTTTGGCTGCCACCTAGGGATTTGTTGAGTTTTCTTTGTTGTAGCATATCTGGGTGGTTGATATGGCCAACTTGCCATGTGTCCCCTATAGGGTAGAGCCTGAATCATTTTGGCCGTATAGTGGCCATAGGAGCCTTTCTTCTGCGGCTCGGCTCCACTTGGCTGCATGGGATCTTCGGAAGCATTCCTTCTGCTGCTTGGTTTCATTTGGCCGCATGGGATCTTCGAGAGCCTTGCTTATGTGGCTCGAGTCCACTTAGCCGCATGAGGTCTCCAGGAGCCTTGCTTCTGCGGCTCGGCTCCACTTGGCCGCATAGGATCTTCGGGAGCATTCCTTCTGCGGCTCGAGTCCACTTAGCCGCATGAGGTCTCCAAGAGCCTTGCTTTTGCGGCTCGTGTCCACTTGGCCGCATGGTGTCTCCAAGAGCCTTGTTTCTGCGGCTCGAGGCCACTTGGCCGCATGGGGTCTTCGGGAGCCTTGCTTCTGCGGCTCGAGTCCACTTGGCCGCATAGGGTCTCTAGGAGCCTTGCTTCTGTGGCTCGAGTCAACTTGGCCGCATGGGATCTCCATGAGCCTTGTTTCTGCGGCCTAGATCAACTTAGCTACATAAGGCTCATGCGGCTCTTCCTTCTGTAGCCTAGATCAATTTGGCCACATAACGCCTATGCGGTCAGCAACGATTTAGAGAGAATTTTGTTTGTCTCTCTTTTGACTTCTCAATGAAGATGAATTTGACCGATCGTCCTCCTTGGCGAGTGCTGACACTGAGGATTATGGATCTCCTTGTTCGAAGAAGATTTGACGATGAACTCCCTCAAAAGATTATGATGCGCCGGGCTGAGACAATGTGCCTAACTGAGACATCTGAGTAATGCGTCTAGTTGAGAGTAGGTCGTTACGAAGTCTTCAATTGGCATTATGCTTCCGAGATGATGTCGAAAAGGCACAACAGGTTGCGGTCGCTGGAACACAAACTGCCTTGGTAGTGGAGCCACTGTCTTAGGGCAGCAGCAGTTGATGGCGACTTGGGTGCAGTGATGTCCTGGAAAGGGCTCATCGCACGCCAAGGTTGCTTCTCTCTCATTGTGTTTGTGAATGACCACCTCTCGCAAGTCAAGAGCAGATTGATCTACCTTTACATCCGTTTTGTGGGCCCGGGTTATGTAGGTATCATATTTGTTCCCTGATCTGAGGCTAGTAAAAGCACTTGCTTTCGATCGTTGTAGGAAGACTTTTAGGCATATTTGCTCCCTGATCTGAGGCTAGTAAAATCACTTGCTCTCGATCATTGTAGGGAAACTTTTGGGCATATTTGTTTCCTGATCTGAGGCTAGTAAAAGCACTTGCTCTCGATCATTGTAGGGAGACTGTTGGGACCAACCCTTTTCGTTTGCCGTAGAGGGCTGGGCACGGGAGGTTCTGTACAACTTTCCATCAGGGGCCCGTGTAACAGTTAACGGTACCCGCTGACAGTTAGCAGATTGGTTAGTTGACTGGGCTTGTTGAGCCCGCACTGTCCTAGACTTCTTCGACTTAGCACCCGAAGGTACGTAGTAAGAAGAGTCCAAGTTGCTGCCTTGGATTTCTTCGTACTAGCCCGTGAAGGCACATAGTACTTAGGATCCAACTTTATCCTTGCCAAAATGGCAAGTGAAAAACTTGTAGCTGATCCAGAAGAATAGGAAGCACTGTTGCAACTTTTTGTGGCTCAAACGGGCTCCCCGGACACGGGCTCCCTTTTTTTCTTCTTCTTTTTATTTTGGTGCCCTTTTCAAAGGAGGCAAGGGGGCTTTATATATAGAATGGAATGAGCCCTTTCTTCTTCTCCTTTTCGATGTGGGACTAAAAGCAATATCCTCTTTTCCATGCTTCTACAAAGTGCAGCCTCCCCACTGCACTCTCGCTTCGATTTAGAAGCCCAGCCTCCCCTCTGCGCCCTCGATTCGACTCAGAACCGTAGCCTATTTGCCGCGGCCTTACTTCCACTCAGAAGCACAGTTAGCTCACTTCCTCACACAGTGCCCTCGCTTCAGCTTAGAAGCACATCTAGCTCACTTCTTCAGACAGTGCCCTCGTTTGAGCTAAGACGTGCAGTAGCTTTTTCGTCTTCAAGACGTAGTCTACTCGTCACACGAAAGCACAGTGACTCCGTCGCCTGAAGCATAGTCTACTCGTCGCCCTAAAGCACAGTGACTTTGTCGCCTGAAGCACAGTCTATTCGTCGCCCTAAAGCACAGTGACTCTGTCACCTGAAGCATAGTCTACTCATTGCCCAGAAGCACATTGGCATCCGTCAGAAGTGCAGCTCGTATAGCGGTGCAGCCCTACGAAGTGACATGGTTCCACGTGGCCAGATGGGTGTGTATATCTTTTCAGGATACCACCCTATCGGTTTGTTGAAACCGCTGCTCTTAAGATAAGACAGAGTTTGATTCTGTTGATAAGAGCAATATCTTATTGGTTTGTTTAAACCACAGATAAGGATGAAGTTTGTTCTTATGGACGAGAGGCATATCCAACTGGTTTGTTTAAACCAATGGCCCTCTAAGATAAGACAAAATCCAACTTCAGGGAGAGGAAAAGAATTTGCTCAGGTTAATTCGATCAACAAATAAGCACACGCCACATATCGTTTATTCAGTTATGTTGATGACTCTCTAAAGATCTCGATAGAAGAGAATCCCCATGCTAGCCATGTGTCAGCTCAGCAGTAGCCTTTACCGTGACCGCCTCAAGATTCTTCTATATCTCCCCATGCAGTGTTCCTGCACAATCCTTACGCATATCGCATATGTGCTCCCCTATAAATAGAATGAGTTTTCTTTCGATAAAGAGGCTTCAAAATTTTCAACTTCCGCATCCTCTTGATTGGTAACCCTAGAGTTTCAATCACCAGCACCAGAAAGCTAAAGCAAGTTCAACTCGTCGTCAGATCGTCAATGGAGTGAAGGAGCCGCTATAGTGCTCGATCTCCACCGCTATACTTTTCCAGAAATTTTGTACTTTGATCTCCTGTTTAGGTATCGATTGTGCTGTTTTTACGTTTAAAATACAAAAAGTTCGTATAACCTTTTGTCATGGCAAACAAGATGGCGACTCTGCTGGGGACTTTTTTCTCCTCCTACGAGAAGATAGTGGCACAATCTGACAACAACTTGCTGGGATCTTTCCAGATGAATGTTGGTCGTACATTTCGACCAACAAGCTTTTGAAGATCTTCTTTCTTAGGAGAAGTCGAGTCCTTCGAAGCGGTTCGTGAAACCGAAGAATAATCGATGCATCTGGGTACCGAAGGCGGCTGTGACGAGCAGCATGATGGAGGGGACTGCGCTCCAAAAACCCCTGACTGACGAAGCCGAAAAGAAGATTTTGGCTACTGCTGCCATTGTCGCCTCGCTCGATTCCCACTCCAAAAAAGTGCAATGAAGAGTGCGGCTCTCCTATGTCGGGCCTAACAAAGGCACAACGCCGAAGAAAGCGCGCAGTAGCTCAACCGCTTACGGAGGTAACTTAATAAGGTCCAAGGCTACATTGGATAAGGCTACATTGGATAAGGCTACATTGGACTCAGAATTCCCTGCCCATCGGATAATGCTACATTGGACTCTGAACGTTACGCACCTTCTGGAGGTAACTTAATAAGATCCACGGCAGCACGTGCCCTACACGGCCAAAGTGCTATGCCAACCACTACATTGGATTCTGAATACAATGTACCCTCTGGGGGTAGTACGAAGAAATCCAATCAGCATATGCCTTATGCAACCAACGTGCTATGCCAATAGCCGACCAAAGGCCCGCGTTGACAGTCACGCGTGCAGCCAATAGAAAGCTATACAAAACTGATCGGAGTACCTCAACGCCTCGATCGGTAGAACCCCGCTGTCGTTTGAGTACTCATGTGCACAACTCGAGCTAGGGGGTACACTCCACTAGGAAAGACTCACACGAATAGTGTTCCTGTAAGCATGAAAGGAGTTTACCTCATCAGCAGCTTTCTGATTAGGACCTGAGCGTGTCTCACGCACAAGAACTAAGAAGAGAAACTATCTCTGCATCCTCACTCTTGCGTACAGCTTCCCTGTGTGTGCAATGGGAGTGCAGGAATGAAGACCCCAACACTTTCCCGCAAGCATAAAGCAGAAGAGGAGCCTTCGGCGCAAGGTATGACTAAACCAAGGCATACTTGCACCCAGATCACCATCAACTATTGCTATAACCAGGCTGCCACATCGCCGTCTTTCGATAGAACAGGAGAAAACGGACAGCGGAAGATGACGGTCAGTCGCCGGAACATACAAGGTGAGGCCATCACTCTCAAAATACCAGGCCAACTTAAGTGTAAGGAGGTCCACTTCCTTCAGAACCAACTGATCACCAAAGAGAAACTGGGACTTTAACATCCCTGCGTCACCATCAAAATAAGGGGTCAGCCTACCCTTATCTAGTATGCAGCAAAAGTAGCCCAGACGCTGCTCCTGTATTTCATCCAATCGACTCGTCGGTTGATCTTCCACAATCAACCTTCTGACTGGCTCGACGAGTTCTTGCTCGACATTTGTCCCCAGCACGCAGACAGAGAAGTCGTAAAGAATCTTATTCTGAGTGGTGGTCACGAAAACTGCACAAAAGCAAGAAAAAGGAGTCCAAGATTTGTGTTTAGTAAAGCACATAATCCGCATAGGTAATACCAGATAGCAATGCGCTTCAGCAAGTTATCGTCCACGCAGGTACACTACAACAAAAAAGTGTTTTAACGACACTCAAAAAGTGTCGTTAATGACTTTCCATGGCACTTTTTTGGTGCTGTCTAGAGGGGTGTCATAGGAATATTTTTTCTTTCAACGACACTATAAAAGTGTCATGTAATAACTTTATGACGACACTTTTTGAATGTCGTGTAATGCTTATTTCACGGCACTTCATTGTTGTCTTCTTAACATCCTTCAGTGGCAGCTAATAAGTGTCGTCAAAATTATGACACTTTATAAGTGTCATCTACAAGCATTTAATAACAGTTAATAAATGTCATGGATAAATTTTTATGGCACTTTTTATATGTCATCTAAAGATTTTAGTGAGGGTACTTTACTAGTGTCATCTTAGAATGTACTGTCAAAATTATGATACCTTATAAATGTCATCTAAAATCACTCAATGACATTTAGTAAATGTCATGAATAATATTCATAGCACTTTTTATGTATCATGTAGACCGAGTTCAACGACAAATTTTAAATGCCTTCAAAACATCAATATATATATATATATATATATATATATATATATATATATATATATATATATATATATATATATATATATATATATATATATATATATAAAATCAGCCATGATCACAAATAATTAACCAAAAGTAATATATTAAAAAACTTCAATCCATACAAAATGTTAATAAAAAATTACAAGAATATAGTATTCAACTTGTTTGAGACTAACAATGTCTATTACATAATATGTAAGAATTCCACTAAAACTACTTCTTAGTGTCCTCATCCGAATTAGGATCATGCCTTAAGAATTACATTAAATGGGCAAAATAGGATTTCTGTCATGAGGAACCTGGAAAAGAAAGAAAGGTTCAGCTGATTAGTCGTTAGATGAAATTGCAAGGAATTAGAAAGAAAGCATCTTATATAACACAACACAATACATATGAATTAGCCGATACCAAAAACTGTGGTATGGAGGGCTAACTCCAACAGCCCCCAACTTTATTTTCAAAACTCTTTTTCTCAAACTCGCCCTAAAAAGGTTAAGGGGATTTATGAGCAAGCTCAGACCTACCCTTTAATCTACCATATGCGATGCTAAGCAAAATAGAGTTCAAATAAAAAACACAATATAATACATAACATACATACATATATACATACATACTCTCTTTTCCCATGCATATTGACAGGATGGCTTGCCATCAATACAGAACCACACAAGAAAGAAAAAGGAATATAATATTGACTCTAAGTTGAAATAAATAAGTTCCAATTACCTCCACATAAGATGACTCGAAGTTGTTAAATGCAAGGCATCTTAGTAATATGATTTATCATCAAGACAAGGCATCTTAGTAATATGATTCTGAAGAAAAAAGAATTGTATTATCATATGAAAGAAAGAAACTCTAACTACAGCAAACCAATGGAGGTAATGGAAAAACATTTCTAGAACTGCACACCCCCACCCACCCACCCACAATGTTTAGATTGGTTAGCTTGCTGAAAAATATCGAGAAGAGGCTTAAAACCTGGAAGTCTACTATTGGTAACTCCCAAGACAACATCTATATTATAAGGAAACAATTGGCACTTGTACATGAGAAGCTCCAAGTCAATCCCCTGGATAACGACTTGATATAAGAGGAAGGAAACATCATCAGGCAGGTAGGTAAAAAAACCTTTGAAGAAGTACACCTTGTTCAGAGGGCAAATGCCATTGGCTGACACAAGGGGACATATGCACAAAGTTTTATTATCAGTATATCAAAGCTAGGAGGGCACACATAACTAATCTATGAGCAAGGAATCCTGGACCACTCTACAAGAGGATGCATATCATAGAGTGTTATATAATCAGGATGATCATATTTTTGAGTTCTCAGCTCTAACTCCTAGAAGAACCATGACTGAACATGCAAACAGAATGCTCCTAGCAAATATGACAGAAGTGGAGCTGGAAAGCATAATCAAGGAAGCTGATGACCAAAGAGGACCTGGCTCTTATGGCTTGCAAATTCTTCAAGCTATATTGGCAGAGACCTGAGAGTTATATCAAGAGGGCTGTGACAGACTTCTTTTTGAGAGTTAAGCTTCTAAAAGAAGTAAACCACAATTTTATCACCCTTATTCCCAAAGTGGAGAAGCTAAGAAACATTCAGGACTAAAGACACATCTCTTGTTGAAATTTATCTATAAAGTAATAACAAAGATAATATGCAAAAGGATGGATCGTATCATGAGGGAACTCATATCAGAGATTAATCTGCTTTTATCGAAGATAGATGCATCGGTGATAATATTAGCTAGGCCCAGGAAGTTATTAGAAGCTTTGAAAAGAGAGGCAATGGAAAGTGTGCTTCATATACCAATGGTTAGAATATGTGCCCTCTCTTTGTAGTATTATCTTGTATGTTCAGTTGCAGAAACATAGGACTGTCGTCACTAGTAAGAGTGCTAAACTAGTGGATTTACACTAATAAAAATTGAGTTATCTAGTGTGTGTTGCCAAAGCACCCGTCAAGCTTGCAGCAAATTCTCAGGTTAGTACTTGCTCGGTTATTCCATGACCATGTGTTGCCCCTTGATGGAAGCTTTGTAAGTCTTGAGGAATCAATACATCTATTGAATTCCTCGAGGATCCTCTCATGGACATGATTCCCTCCTACCCTTTCTAAATTGAATCTGATACTCTGTTCAAATCTCCTCCCACTAACCAAGGAATATGGATAATCTATGCAAGTGCTTCAAGTTCTAGTCACAAGTCCACTCTTTCTGATGCTATGTTGGACCCAATATAACTGAGATGCAAAATACTAGGCCCCCAACACTTCAATGTAACCGACTGCCATGTAACATGGATACATTTTACTGTTCCAGCACAACCAAATTCTACCTAAATTTTGATAATTATAAGCCCAAATGTGCTCCCATTGATTAGTTAACTAAGCTGCATATTTAAACTCTTTATGGTTTCTAAGTTGTGTCTCCAGAAGCCCCAACTGATAGGTCGTGTTTATGAATAAGCTATAATACAGTTGTCTAAGTATCATGAGGAAAACAATTATAAAAAAAGTTCTCATTAACAAATGAAAATATAGCCTAACTAAGCAAAGAATATAGCATAACTTTCGTCCATAAAAAACTTCTCTGTAGGAGAAAATGCACAATCATTTTAATTATAAGTCATTCCAATATCGCACCTGTATCAGAAAGCTAGGTACAGTCACAAATCCTTGTTTGCTGAGCTCCACGGATGCATGTACTACGGAAGAAATAGAACAGATTACATTTAAGAATGTATTTATGAGAAAGTTATATGTGTAACACTCCACTTACAACTTGATAAACTCAATCTTTCCCAATTACAGGAGTTTAATGTTAAACTCAATTTAATCACCACACCTAGCAATACAGTCAACTTGACTTGTTTACACTCGATTAATGGAATACCAATTATAATTAAACTTCAAACAGGTGTAATGTTGTTTAGCTTGCAGCTTGGAATATAATTACTCGAATAATTGTCACTGGAGCCAAAAGGGAAGCTTTATTTGCCTCTAACATTGCTGTTCTTTGAGCATTACTTGCCTCTAACATTGTTGTTGTTTGAGATTTATTTGCCTCTATAATTAATTGGATAATTGCCACAGGAGCCTTAGAACACACATACCAGAATAATTATGTTGTTTGAGCATTACTTGCCTCTAACATTCCTATTAATAGAGTATTCAACTTTATTAGTTGTGTATGAATGACAACTAACAAGCTCAAACAAGTTTGGAGCATAAAAAAGGCTCAAATATTGGTGAAGTTTAGCAATATGCAAAGAATATAAATCAGAAGATATACTTTAGCCTGTTCCTCCTCTATGTGTTCAAAATTTCTTCTAATGCTCGTTTTTTAGTAAATAGTCACCATGATACTAGCAAAACAGAAATAAAAATAAGATAGAATATGTTCTTTCAAACAAAAATAATAAAATATAGTTCACATTGTTCTTTCATGTATAACTAAAAATGGCTTTTCAACCTAACCTCTCCTCTACAAAATATAGGCAAGATACTAAAGGCTAGTAATATATTTATCCTCCATTAGGAAATGTATTATGTTTTTAATGAACAATGCTAACCATTCAAAGGAAATATCAACTAGTAGATCTGTAATGGTCAACTGATTGAACAAGAGTAATCCTAAATGCATCATTTTACATGTGATCTATATAACATACAACTAAGAGAAAGTGCGACATATGTTTAATCTTCCTGAACTTGTTATCAATATAAGAGAAATATAGAACATCAGTTATTCAGGGAAGTTTAAAAACAAATTAAGAACAAGACAAATGTGTACATAAGTAGCAAGAAACTCTATGTGGAGAACAAGCAACCATAAAATTATTAAGTTTCTTTTCAGGAATGGGTACAACCTAACTAGAATTACATATGATATTACCTTTTATTAACCAATGACAGCTGGCTACCGATACCAATGGAAGCATCAGTACAAATCGTAGAATGACAAGTTTGGAAGGAGTTGAACTTATGTTTTCCTTTCACATCCTTTCAGTCCCATGCGTGATTTTGTATACCTAAGCATTTTGTTAAGGAACAAGCAATCTATTGGAGCACCCTAGTGCCACAAGGCTCCTGTCAATGAAGGCAGCCAAATGCAACTAATAACCAAGTTTATGAAGAGGATGCTTGCGAGCTGCATCTTCCAAGATGCAAGCCATGCCTTATGTCAAGCCAAGTAATACTCTCACAGAATTAACAGTATCAAGAGACATATAGTATAAACACCTTAAGCACAGTTTTTTTGGGGAAAGGATACTCCAGGCGCATGGGCTTCCCAGGCAATGAGTGTAAAAAGGTTCTTTGCAGATGCCTTTTAGCTTCAGCTGAGCAGGCCACATCCGGCAATATGAAAAATAACAACTCTATGATGTCTGAAAAAGGGGTAATAACAATGAGCAGCAAAATTATCACAATCTTCAATATGTCAAGAAAATTATAAGTTGCAGCTTTTCAATCAGAATCACAGTTATCCTATGAAAATATTAACGACTTGTAACAAAAAAATAATATTTATCTCCTGACAGGAGTATATGATTTAGATTGTTGATATATGGTGGTGTTACTCTAGGTGTAACCTTGAGCTGACAGGAGAAAATTATTATAAGTTAATCAAACAAAAAAATACAACTCGAAGGTTTATAAGACAAACAAGTATCTGCTACTGTAGGTATTCCAAGGTATTCTATATGAAGAGGAAGCAGTAAAGTAGTCATCTGATTGGTATTTCGAAAAGTATGGCAGGAAGGAACTGGAGAAAGAAAAGGTTGTCGCAGGAGCAGCAGGTCGTGAAAAGTTGGATTCAGGAATAAAATCCACATCGGATCTAGGATCATGGGTTTCAAACTTAAAAAATGAAAATTTAGATGAACTGACATGCGGGTTGGAAAATGCTGCCTGATATTTTGAAAGCTGGGTTGAGACAACTTAGAAGAACATGATGCAAATTTTGGACAACTGGAGATGGATGATATTTAGATAGTTAAAATTAGCCAGCCAAGCTGAGTAATAGCATAACGGTGAAGAACCAAAATATCAGATATCAAACACACATGCCATCTATTAAGTCCATTTGATATCAAGTGAGTTGGAGCCAAGATCCTAACAAAGACAATCGAGTCGATGGGTCTAATGTTATAGCATCAGAAGCACTAACTCGTTGATGGTTATTATCTAACCACATATTGAAATGATGACCATGCCTCCCATTCCTAAGAGTCCAAAGCATCCAATCGTGCAGAATTACTCTCATGGTGCCTATCTGAGAAGGCCATATCAACTATATTCCCTTGGGACAAAAAATAATGAAGCATAAAAATACTAGATGTGAGCATAATATTTTCGGAACCTTTTTGTATTCACAAATTCTCTTAAATTATGAACTTTAAATTGTGTTTCGAGAAAAATATAAGTCACATTATGTTATCACTACTCATGTTCAAAGATTAAATTGCACCCAAAAAGATGTTCCATTTTAAAATTTACGACAATTACCACTCTCTGATGAAATAAGTGCCGAAGAGACGAGGGATCCTCCAAAAGGGGGTATTTAAGATGACCCCCATGATCGCCAGCTCTACCAAGAAGATTGTAAATAGATGTGGTACGCCCTTGGCGTCTTGATCCAAATAAACCAAGATGCATAACACGCAAATTGTCACCGACAGTATTGTTAGTCCCACTGAAAACCTCAATGTGGTCAAATATACTTCCATTAATACCCTCCTCTAGACAGAGAACAACACCTTTGCCATCCTCATCCTCATCCTCATCCTCATCTACCTCTTCTTCTAATTATCCTCATATGACCCATATAACTTCTCCAAGTAAAGCCCCTAAAAAAGGAAAATCTGAGATAAGCAATTAGTCGAACACCTTATGTGCAGAAATAAATAG
This sequence comes from Iris pallida, assembly GCA_029216955.1. Taxonomy (NCBI): domain Eukaryota; kingdom Viridiplantae; phylum Streptophyta; class Magnoliopsida; order Asparagales; family Iridaceae; genus Iris; species Iris pallida. Next base: position 6,343,732 of record JANAVB010015400.1, on the reverse strand, counting down.
ATGTTTAAGGAACCATTCAGCTGAAGTAAAGAACTTACGTACTGGACATTTTATCGAACAATTTGACTGTAAGAGGGAGGTCAGAACTTGTTTGGAAATTTGTATAGAGTTCATTGAGGGGATCATTGTTATTCAGACCCTTCCTTATACTCTTGCTTATGTCAGTTGCTATTGCATGAATGAACAATTGAACAAGTAATAATCGAGAATCAATTACGGAGTGAAGTAGACTTTATACCGCAGTGTAGAATCGGGAAGGACTCATCGAAGCAGAAGTACCACACCCTCACTCTCTTCAGTCGTAGGTAGTCGTTCTTCGAAGCGAACTCCATCAAGTAAACGTCATGCCGGTTGACGACCTTAACGCAACAGAGGGCCTCGTCGTCCTTCTCCTTCTTGGACATCGACCGCAACCCCACAAAGTCCATGGTCCTGCCCCCGATCCCATTCTCTGGACTTCCCCAATAACCTTCTTCCCCTTTATTGCTCATCCCTCTGATAATGGTTCCATCCTTCCCATCGAGAGACTCATCGTGGAGATTATCACATTCTTAGGGGCAGGAGTAGGCCTCGATCGGCCCTGGGATGGTCTTCTTGATTCTCCTTCGCTCGGTCCTTGGGAATGCTACCAACTTCTTCGTGAAAACCCTCGGCACCGTGAAGGGGATAGAGAGGATTTGGGATTGGTAATGAAATAAAAATGGAAATGGCAAGGGTGGATGGAGAGGAGGAAGTTGTTTATATTTTATGGGATTTGGGATTGGAAGAAAAATGAGCGGGCATATTCCCGCCTTCTAGAAAGAATAATTTCAAGATGACACTTAAAATATGTGTCCTCATTGTCATTTAATATTATAGGACATTTTAATAATGTCGTTAAAACCTATGTCTTCGACACTTTTGAAAAAGTGTCATAAATGTTAATAAATATTCTATTACCATGACACATTTATGGAGAGTGTCGTCATAAAATAAATTTAATGACACTTATTTTAGAAGTGTCGTCATTAAAGTGTCGTTATTAAGCAATTTTGTTGTAGTGGTATCACCAAGTAGCACTGCGCTTCTGCAAGTGAGTTTCCGCGCAAATACTACCTAGTAGAGCCGCGTTTCAATGGCAGTACATCCGCACAGGTACTACATCATGTGTATCAGCAAGAACCTCAGTATATCTTACAGTTGTTACTTTGTTAAAAGCAACAACCATGTGCATCGGTTGAGCAAAGCTTTAGCGCATCTACAGATCCTCATCCAAAGAACGAGTGTCCACGCGTATTAGCAAGAAAAGCTTCAGCACATCTACGAGACGATACTCCGAGGAGTGATCGCTCATGTGCATAAGCAGAGCGGGGGATCAAAGTTTATTACCTGCGATAGGCGGCCGCACGTTGCTATGAACTACCACACCAACGTTCGATAAGTCATTAAGATCACCGTCCTCGGAAGCAGGCATCTTTTTTTTGGCCTTCTTGGAGCTCGCTGCAGGTGCTTTTGGGGTTCTTGATTTCTTAGGAGCCATGGCGAGAAAAATTAGGGTTTGAAAGAAGAAGAAGACTCTGATGAAAATCTTCTATGGGAAGGTAGGTGAAAGCAAGAAAGTTTTTCTTTCTCACCAACGACTCCTAATTATAAGGTGCAGCCATGTCAGCGAAAGAAGATGAAACGCTTTGTGATCAAGGGAACTCTTCGAACAACGTGGGATCGAAAAGTTGGGATCATGATGACCATTCCCTAGAAACAAGGAATTAAGATCAACTATAATGAAGCGATGGCTCCAGGCATTTAATATTGAAACCTAAGCATGACGACAACCTGTCAGTAGACACGCCGAGCATTCGCTCGAAAAGGACACGTGTCTCTGTTCAAAGTATTCCGAGCTTGATTTAAGTTCGAAACACTTTGAAGGAGGTCTTGTAGAAGCATGAAAATGAACAGACATATCAAAAGCGCAGGTAGCATTCTCGCTACACAAAGATTCATAAAAGCACAGATACCCGAATGCGAAGACAGAAGATCAGAAACCATAGTTCATAAAAATCTCTTTATTAAGTCATGCCTACAAAGATCTATTACAGATTCATCATGATTATAAGAAAAGAGCTTTGCCTACGAGGATCTATTACTGATTCATCATGAAAACAACTAAGGCATCTAAAGATCTACAAGAGGGTTAATCTTCACATGCGCCATACAAGAGGGTTAATCTTCACAGATGTGCAGCCCCCAGACGCACAGCGCTGTCAGAGCGAGCCACTTCCTAAAGTAGCTATTGGCCCGAGCGAGAACTCAGTCCACAGCACAGGCCGTACCACCGCCAATGAGCAGTACAGAGCAAAACCTGTGGCTCTTCGGATTGGCAACCAATCTAAATCTGAAAGCTTGGATCTCGAAGACCTCCAAGATGTTGTTCATGTTCGAACTCCTTATGCCAAACGCTCAAGAGTATCTCGAAACTCAGCAGCAGTTCTTCTATAAAGGTACAGCTTCTTTGAACGAAGGGAGGCACAACCATCAGCTGACTTGTGCAAGGCCAATGGCCGTTCGAAGCTAAGTCAAGATCGAGCATAGCATTTGGAATGCTAAAAGAGGAAGACGACTCTTCAGAAAAACTCTCATTTATATAGGGTGAGTGTGGTCTAACCAACATGCCACGTGGCCGTCGGTCAAAGATACCCAAATTAGTGGGATGAACCTAGAACTCAGCACAACGAACCTCATTCAATAGGTTTATTTTACTGAGTCCTCGGCCACAGACTTCTTAAATTTCCCAAAAGATGGCAACAATTAAAGAAAAGGACGACCGACTCGTCCATCAAGAAGAGCGGTCATTAATCGCTCTTAAAGACTTTGATAGAAACCAACTCCTTTGATTCAGAAGCGTAGCCTCCCCACTGCGTTCTTGCTTCGAATCAGTAGCGCATCCCCTCCACTGCGCCCTCGCTTCGACTCAAAAGTGCAGCCTCTTCGCTGTGCCCTCACTTCGACTCAGAAGCACAGTTAGCTCACTTCCTCACGTTGTGCCCTCGCTTCGGCTCAGAAGCACAACTAGCTCACTTCCTCACATAGCACCCTCGCTTTAACTTAGACGCGCAGTAGCTCTTTCCTCTTCAAGATGCAGTCTACTCGTCACCCAAAAGCACAGTGACTCTGTCGCCTGAAGCACAGTCTCCTCGTCGCCCTAAAGTACAATGACTCTGTCGCCTAAAGCACAGTATACTTGTCGCCCTAAAGCACAGTGACTCCGTCGCTTGAAGCACAGTCTACTCGTCGCCCAGAAGTGCAGTGGCATCCGTTAGAAGCGCAACCCGTATAGCAACGGAACCCTACGTAGTAACAAGGTTCCACGTGGCCAGATGGGTTTGTATATCTTTTCAAGGTACCATCCTATCGGTTTGTTTAAATTGCTGCACTTAAGATAAGACAAAGTTTGATTCTGTTGATAAGAGCAATATCTTATCGGTTTATTTAAACCATAAATAAGGACGAAGTTTGTTCTTATGGAGGATATCCATATCCAATTGGTTTGTTTAAACCAATGGCCCTCTAAGATAAGACAAAATCCAACTTCAGGGATAGGAACAGAATCTGCTCAGGTTCATCCGATCAACAAATAAGCACATGCCATGTGTCATTTATTCAGTTTGTTGATAACTCTCCAAAGATCTCGATAGAAGAGAATCCCCGTGCCTGACACGTGTTAGCTAAGCAGTAACCTTCACCGTGACCGCCTCAAGATTCTCTCATATCTTCCCGTGCAGCGTTCCTGCATAATCCTTACGCACATCGCATATGTGCTCCCTAAAAATAGAAAGAGTTTTCCTTCGATAAAGAGGCTTTGAAATCTTCAACTTCGGTATCCTCTTGATTCATAACCGTAGAATTTCAATCACCATCACCAGAAAGCCAAAGCAAGTTCAACTCGTCGTCAGATCGTCAACGGAGTAAAGGAACCGCTGTAGTGCTCGATCTCCACCGCTACACTTTTCTATAAATTTTATACTTAGATCTCCTGTTTAGGAATTGATTGTACTCTTTTTAGGTTTAAAATACAAAATGTTTGTATAACAAACAGGTGGTAATCACCTTCGACTTCTTTTTGAAGATAAGGGTAGGTCGTATCGAAGACGAGTGGTTCAGTAGTGGCCTCAGAAGGCTTCGCCTTCGCCTTACCCTTGCTCCTGCTTGCAGCGGCGGCTTTGGGGGCCATAGCAGAGAGTAGTTAGGGTTTTTTGAAAGTGGATAAGAAGAATAAGGGTTTTGTTTTCGAAAGCAAGTAGAAGCTCTCTCTCCATCTAAAGCCCTATTTATAGGCTAGGCTGTATGTGGTTCGATAAAGACGAAGTATGCAGTCATCTCTTCGTAGATCGTGTCACCTAATGGCTCGAGATCCTATGAACCAAAGAATCATTATCCTAAGAAGATTTGACATCCTGTCAGATCGACCATGCGACACACAGGCCATACAGCAGAAAAGTCATGCGCCTAAAACATCTGCTACCCTTGCTTCTTTTTTAAAGTATATTAAACTTTTATCAAGTTTGAAAACTTTGAAGGATGACTTATAGAAGCATGGAAAAATTATATAAAGTCATGCGCCTCATAAATCATGCAAACCATCTGAACCCCAAACTATGCGCTCGAGAAGGCTTGATGCACCGAAACCTGATGCACCAAATAGGTCATGCGCCAATCTGCCCTGACCACTTAGACACATTTAATGCTGCACTGACAACTGTGTCAGATGTCAGCTGTTATTCTAAACATCGAGTAGTGTGCGTCCAGAAAAACATATAGGCGGCAGCGTAGACAAATGAAACATCGGTAGCATTGCAATGCACCAGTATTGCTAGGCCTATCAAAGATGTCTCAAATAAAACAAGGACGGTTCAAAAAGAAGACGACCGGCAATATTTTTTTTTTTTTTGCCAACTCGTCAACTCGAAGTACATGGAGGGTAACCCAGTAGCACAACATCTGGATGAGATTCAGGATATCATCAACCAGCTGGCTGCGATGAAGATGGTGATTGACGATGAGTTTCAGGCCCTATTGCTTTTGAGTTCTCTATCGAAAAGTTGGAAGACGTTGGTGGTGTCGGTGAGCAACTCCATACCAGATGGAGTTATCACGATAGAGGTAGTCAAAAGTAGCTTGTTGAATAAGGAGGTCTGGTACAAGCAAGTTGAATCATCGTAGGAATCCGCTCATGAGGCTTCCTACGGTAAGGAAAGACCCAAGTCACAGGCAAGGACAGGTGAAGTTCTCAAAATATTGTAATTATGGACCACAAGGAGGGCTGCTATCACTGTGGCGAAAGGGTTCATATAAAAAAACTACATGAAACTCAAAGCTGAGAAAACAAAAAGAACCTTGTGGCATGTGTTATGATGGCGACATGGTCATGGACATGGAGGCATCGTATAACACCACTTTTTAGAGGAGGATCTTCATGTTATACCGAGGCAGCAGGTTTAGACGTGTAAACATAGACGACAAAGGGACGACTACAGTTATAGGCATCGATGATGTGCACTTGACGATAGAGTTTGGAGAGAAGCTCTTCCTCAGGGGTGTGCGACATGTACCGTATTTGCGCTACAACTTGGTTTTGGTAGAGAGACTGGTAGATGATTGTTGTCATAGTTTGTTTGGGAACGAATATTAGATGCTTGCGAAGGGTTCCAAACTACTGGCTCGAGGACATTTGTGTTGTGGCATGTATAGGCTCAAGCCATTCGGTTGTATAGGCAGGCCATAGACATCGGGTAAAGGCTAAAGGGGTGTTCGACATGAGTTAGATCATCGAAAACTTGCTATTAAGGGTCTTCAAGATGTTTTGAGGAATACGGAGAATTCAGTTTATCGAGACAAAACTAAGAATGATGGTGACTCAAAGATTGAGGGTCAGTCAGTCAGTCCCATGACAGCTAGTCGATCTTCAGGTGGAGGTTGTTCTACGGATTCGATTTTGGTAACAGATGGTTTGGTAAATCTTTACAGAACGACATCGGTTTTTAGTAGTTCAAAGCCAGGGATAAGATTAAGGTTTGCAGCAAACTCAATTAGAGGTAGGTGCACACCATTCACACATATCTGGGTGGGTCATCAACAATGTGCATAATGCATGATGTTCTGCTCTAGGATGCATGTGTACAGGGGAGCTTTAGTGTCGAACATGAAGGTGGATGGTTCAGGAGCTCGAATCTCAGAAGGACCGCACTGTCCGTCTAGTTGGGCTAGCCAAGGGTGAAGAAGCTCGACGGAATGATAGTATATTCCGATGGAAGTCGAAAGTCGGGGACATGCAGACATGACTTGCAGAAAGACTGATTGTTAGGGACTTCGGTTTTGGTAGTATCATTGATATTGGTAGGATTCCAGTAGTGCATCAGGTGTTATGCATGACAGCTAACATCGACATGACGATCGAAGAGTTGGAGATGACGAAAGATGAAAAGCAACTCGGGGGATTGAAGATCAATGAATGAGGGAGCTGGAACTATGTTGCAAGACGACAGGCATGAGTCTAGTTGATGAGTCATTGGGTCAAGTGTTAGCCCAATGATTATATCATATTTTTGAATATTGCTAATTGATTAAGTTTAACATAATAATGTCACTAATATTCATGTAATCACTATCATATTTTTACTTAAACTTAGCATTGTCCTACTCTTCATTAAATTTATCATACTACTATACTGTTTTGTTCGCCTAACATGTACTTGCAGACAAGTAGTAAGCATAATCAAACTAGGACATATGCAATGAAGAATTAATGATGGGCTAAAGACGACTTTATAAAAAAAAATTTCTCTTAACCACCTAACGACCTATCCGGGACCTCGCACTCGGAGGTTCAGCTGTCAAGGGCCAAAGGCATTCAGATTTATAGATCTTTTTATCTTTAGATGACTGCCGTCAAGGTAAAAGGCAATCATGGTATACAGGAAGAAGACGAGACAGTCATCCGACAAGATTCATTTGACATCTATATGTTGGTCAGGTTTATCTTTCTTATGTAATTTTATATTTTATTTAGTCTAGGACTTATGTACATCGAGTCGTACTTGGTACTAAAACTCCACATGACCAAACAAAGTCCACTCAAACAAAGGCCTGAAACCCATTCACAAAAGCCCAAACCAAAACCCAACAAACACATTCCAAAATTAGCCAAAATATATACCTAATCTGTACGCCGAACTCGGACTAAACTCGATCGAACTCGCACTGAACTCGGTCTTGGCATAATTGGCAATCCCAAATAGTTGTGAAATCCCATATATTGTGGCTTCCAATGTTTGAAAATATTCAAATATACACCCGAATTTTGATCGAACTCTGTCCACAAATTTCTTATAAATAGACATGGATTTCCACATTCTTACTCACTCCCTTCTTTTTATCTTTCTTATCCTATAAAGTGATACCAAAGAGCTTTAATATTCCTATCTCCAAAATCAACTTCTCAGCCTTCTAGTTCGAAGTGTGGTCTCGGCTAGAAGTCTGAAAGAGTTGTACCGAGCTTGGCTCAAGTAGTTTTCCCTCTCTCTGTCTCTAGAAGTCATTGTTTCCTTCGGATCAAAGTACGAGTTATAGGAGTTGCAAGCACTTTGAATTAAAAGCTTATGTTTTACTATTATGACTATAGTAGATTCAACTCCGATTAAGAGTTCTCAGACCTGGACTAGTCCTCTCAGAGAAAACCAAGATTATTGAATTTGCTTCTCATTACTCTACTGCTTTACATACTTGTCTTATTGACACACATTTTTATTCTGTTGGTTATACTCTGCATTCACTTAGAATAATTTTTAATTGGGTAGATATCTTCGCTGTACTCTATTCACCCCTTCAAGAGTTTTCTAACGGTCCTTCATCAACACCCTCTTATCAAACGAAAAGGGGAGAATATTTGAGTCCAGTCTAGATTTGGTAACAACATATTTGTGGAGCCCAACTCTAATATTTGATTTGATTAGATTTGGATGTCCTTAATTGGTGTTGGACTATTTTAGATGTAATAGGATTCTTCTTTAAGGGTTTCCTATTTAGGAAATCATATTATGATCTAAAATAGGATGTTGAGGGCTATTTTACATGTAATATGATTCTTATCTTAGGGTTCCTATCTAGAAAATCCTATTATGACCTAGAATAGGTTTTTTTTTCTTCCTATATATATGAGGTGAGGGTGGAGGCACAAAGCATAGCACTAGTTGAGATTCGGAGTGCTCGTCCATAAAGATATAAGGGAAAGTCCGTACTTTGCTCTTAGGGTTTCGCCATATAAGACAAAAGGAATAAGGAGATATGATCGAGGAGTCATCAACTTCAGTTAAAAAAATTATTATGGGTTGGTGAGTGATTTCATTGTAATCTTTATCGTTTCTTCTTGAGTATGATGAAGGGGTTGAACAAATTATGGCAAAGGGTTCAACATTATTCTTGTCAATTTGTAATTTTATCTGAGTTATATAGTTTGTGATTTGTCCATGTGACGTAGTCACCATCATATACTTGTCTTTATTTGTGCTTGGTATTCGTTAGATGAGGGTTGGTCATTTCAGGTGGGTTGGCCTAAGTTTCTGCTGCGCCAACGTCTCAAACACGGTATCGGAGCGCTTATAGGACGTGTTCGATTTCCGGCATCTGGTATCAGAGCAAGGTTCGTTCGTTCTGGTATGATACCAACATATGGTATCAGACCTTTTAGGGTTCTGAAAACCATGTCTACTGAGTAGATGACCACTCGTATGATCACCCTTATAGAGAAAAACTGGGCAATTTGGAATCCAATTATGGAGGATCTACTCTAGTGCAAAAAACTAGCATGGTCCATTGGAGGAAGACAACGCAAAGCCATAGAATACAGATGGTGAAGACTAGAACGACTGGATCGAAAGGTTGTTGAATTCATCCGCCAATAATTGGACGATTCAGTATTTTACCACGTGTCCATAGAGAGTTCGGCAAAGCATTATAAGAGAAGCTACATTTGCTGTACAAAAGGAAGATGCTTGGTAACAGGGCATTTCTTATTCGCTAACTCGTCAACTCAAATTACACGGAGGGACCCAGTAGCATAATATTGAACGAGGTTCAGTGTATCATCAATCAGTTGTCTGCGATAAAGATGATGATTGATGATGAGCTTCGGGCCCTAATGCTTTTGAATTATCTGCTGGAATATTGGGAGACGTTGGTGGTGCCGGTGAGCAAATTTACACCAGATGGAGTTGTCACGATGGTGACAGTCAAAGTTGCTTGTTGAATGAGGAGGTCCGGCACAAGCAAGTTGAATCGTCATATGAATCTACTGGTGGAATCTTACGAGAAGGGAAGACCCAAGTCACAGGCAAGGATAGCAGGAGTTCTCAGAATCTTGTGATTATGGACCACAAGGAGGGCTTCTATCACTATAGCAAAAGGGATTCAAGAGGAACTGCATGAAGCTCAAAGCTGAGAAGAAAAAAGGCAAGGATGATCAGGTGGATCTCACAACAATGTGATTTCATCATCGTAGAGACTGACGTAGAGGAACCTTATGGCATGTGTCATGATGAGGAATGGGTCATGGACATGGGGGCGTCGTATACAACCACTTTACAGAGGAGGATCTTCATGTCATGCCGCGACGGCAGGTTTGGACGTGTAAAGATGGATGACAAAGGGACAGCGACAATTGTAGGCATTAGTGATATGCACTTGATGATGGAGTTTAGTAAGAAGCTCATCCCCAGGGGTGTGTGACATATACTGAGTTTATGCTACACCTTGGTTTTGTTACGAAGGTTGGCAGATAATGGTTATCACAGTTTGTTTGGGAACAAAGATTGGATACTTGCATAGGGTTCAAACAGCTGGCTTGAGGAGATTTATGTTGTGGCATGTACAGGCTCAAGCCGTTGAGTTGTA
>JANAVB010015400.1:6318811-6328811 GCA_029216955.1 Iris pallida | reverse complement strand
ACCCTCATTTTTTTATATTTATTAAATTTCGAGAACGAAATTATTATAAGGAGGGTAGATTTGTAAACCCTTAGCCCAATTTTTTCCTTTTATTTTATTTATCCTCTAATTTTTCTTGTGTAATGGATTTTTAGTGCAATATAGATATAAATATATATAAAAATACTATTAAACTTTTAGTTTATATATATATCAAAGGAAAATGTGGGATCTTATAAGACCCAAATGAGATGGGGGTTTTTGTACAAATTTAGAATTCAAACTCTGCTTGCCACAAACGAATATTCAAACTTCCCTGGGGATCAAATTCGAATCCCATTCACATCCTTAGTAGGACAATCCAATCTTGTAATTGAATCAGCTCCTTATCTAATTCCCTGTGACCAAACTACATATATATATATACAAATGAGGGCAGCCGAATTCTTTTCCCTTTTCAAACCTAATAATTCCAAACCCCTTCCCCGGCAAGAGAGTAACGGTGGTGTTGCCATCAAAGCCAGATTTGAACTTGCCTCGAGCTCTGTCAGGTAACCTCTTTCTTCATCTGCAGTTTGACATTACGCTAAGTCATGTTTGTTTTAATGACTGAGAAAACATCTTATAAAGGAGGTAGGGATATAATTAGAATAGAGGATGGGACTGATTACCACCCATAGTTTATATCGGTAGGTAGAGGTGTTGCATCATAACAGGGGAGCATATGTGTTTGTTGGCTAACATATCAGAAGTTGTAGGGGGTATGCTCTGAGTGTAGTACTCGAATATCAGTGGAAAACAACCCCTAAGTGCAGGGCTATGTTAGATACAAGTTTTTCCATATAGGCTAGATGTAGCAATTCCATGTTCATCTGTTTTGAGACTGCATTTGGCCTTAAAACTCATGATAAATATATATGTTAGATATAGGTATACATGTCCTCGTAATATCTATACGTGTGCCTAGGTGTTTTCTCTATTTGCAAGCATAGCTGCAAACTTACCTGTGCGGCAGGGTCTATTATGGAGAAACTACACATCTAGGCACATCCACATACTCGGAAAGTTGGAAAGAGTAGACCTCCCCTCGTATCTGGGTATGGGCAAGGGGTTTGCATCAAGAATAGCCAGGTATCCCACTATCGATCATACCTATATTGACATATGTAAGACTTACCTTAATTGGTTGAATAATTGGTACATATATGAAAGGTCCTAGGTTCGATTTCGTGGATAATTGTGTATGATGGTTGTGGCCAGTAGGTAACCATGGGTCCAGAGATTTGGAGCAATAGGCTACTCGAGAAGGACAACTGGACAGTAGTGTGAGTAGCCTTCAAACATCTGAGTAGGAGTTGGGGGGTTCTAATATGACAGTAACTCTTGACTTAAGCAATTGTATTAAAAAGGACAGGGGAGGGTCGACAATATAAAAATATATATGGATACATACATATGGGAGAGTACCTCACAGCAGCAAACACACTGTTACAGACTCTGTAGGTGTATACCACTACAGGTTGCATAGGCTATGATATTTGGGTTTCATGTGTCAGTTAGGATAGAGCTATGTATATATGAGCAATGTAGGCTATATAAGAGGGGAGAAATATAGCAGTATAGCAATTGGTGCAAGGAAGTGAGAAGTAAACTTTTGGATTGTGTCTAATGCAAAGAAAATTTGAGTATAGGTACCTTTCCCAAAGACTTTAGGAAATGTTAGGACAACCATGCACACCTCTACAGGGTACATGTGCGAAATTGTTTGTACAATCTGGTTGACAAGAGTATGGGTTCTAAATTGGTGTGTGTGCTAAGTATGTATCTTAAAGTAGGAACCCTATGAGTAATATATCATGAGTGTTAGAACACCAAGTGTTAGACATGGTTTGTATCCAGTGTCATGGGTATTGGATAGGTATATCCTAGTACCAAGAGTTGGTAACCCAAGATACCTACACTTACCTATGCTAAAGAAGTGTCCAGTTAGAGACTTTATATAGATAATGGTCTTAAGGGCTATTAAGGTCCAAATTCCAAAAGGGTTATTATTAATCTAGCATACATAGATACTTATACAAACTTAGTGGCATAAATAACCAAGAGTAATAGTTGTAGAGAGGTTAGTTAAAGAGTATATAAAGAACCTAAAAACTATTAGATAGGGATAACACTTTAAATTCCAAATTTCCTTATTTATTAATTTAGTTAACTCTAAATACAGGTTTTAGAGACTGTGACTCAGCACTTGACCCATATCTGCAGCTTTGGACCACATGCAAGTATACCTTGCCTTTCTTTACAGTTATTTACATGCTTATTCTTTTTTTTCTTTGCTACATGCCATTATCTGGTTTTTCTCTTGTTGACTGTTGACATGTGTTTTCTCAAATTATATATACTAGTTTAGTTGCCTCATTGATATATAGTCATTGTTCACGATTGGCCTTGTAGTTCATATTTGATATGTTTCTCACATGTACATTAATTAAGTCATATCGTAGAATGAGTGTGCTATAACTGAACTGCTATACCTTATTTTTGATTTCTCAACCTGCGAGTCCACACAGGGGCGAGGGTTGACTATTTGAAATCACCTGCGAATCCATACTAGGGACGAGGGTTGATTGTCTTGAACTAACCTACGAGTCCACCCTAGGGGCGAGGGTTAGTTATTTGTTCAAACCTGCGAGGTCCACACTACGGGCGAGGATTTGATCATCCGTTTGATTTCTTGCCATGTGTTCACCTATTTCCTTTCTAACAGTTCATTTATGCATAGTTGTTCTCATATTCATGTTTCGTTGTTGCTTAGTCTTTTCTGTTTATATCCTAGTTTTCTTTATGAATGTTCTACTGTTAGATAGGCATGTTTTATTTATCTTGCTAGTTCCTTGAGGACCTGGTGATCTCTCCAGGTTTAGCCAAGGTTGAGACAGGTACAGACGTGCAGGTTTTATAAGCCGCACCAGACTACGGTACCACTGCAGCTAATAACGTTATTGATGCTTATCGTAGTTGGACTTAGTTATTTTATTTTTCCAGTCTCTATATTTTATTTTTGTCTACTGATTGTGGATTTGTCTCCACCGGACATGACTTAAATTCTTGATAACTTGAGACTTCATTTTATATTATTATTTATTATTCATTCCTTCAATATTTATTTGACACTTATTTGAGTTAGTTGTATCTTTTTACTTCTGTGGATGAGATATAGATTGCCATGTTGGTTCTCAATTTCTGTGACTTGTGTATACTAGATAGCGTTCTACCATCGACACTGCGGCATAGGCTGGCTTGCGCACACACTCGCATCCCGAAAGCGGGTGCGAGTCGTAACAAGGTTTTTTGGTGTCCTATGTAAGTCAAATTAGCCGTTTCGGTTACGTTACTGTGCCGAACGGGCCTGCAAATAGGATTAGACTCTTAGGATCTCATCCACATGTCGTGACACATTATTGATCTCTATCCTTTATTTTTATTAAGTCGTTGACTTGCATCTTGCTTGAAATTCTTCAGTGGCTAAATGTTTTCATTTGTTGCAATTAAATGGATTCTCAAGGCAGGAACATCGCTCCCCTGAACACCCCATCAACTGTAGGCAGATCGTCCACGAACGGGACCCCACCGACACATGGAGGCTAGTTTACTTATCTGGGTGACCCGTCACAGCCGCAGAGCTCGAGGATCCGCAGCGATAATATCCCATCACCCCTATAGTTTTCTTCGTAGACGCCACCTCCAACATATGTTCTGCCTCCAGCACCTACGCTGGACAATGCTCTACTTCTTTGGATCTTCTAGCAGCTCATTGCTTCCCAGACGAAGTAGGCCAATAAATTTCACAACACCTTGAGAGAGGCTCTTCAGACTAGAGATGCTCCCCGACCGTGCCTAGAAACTTCCAAGGACTTCATGGACGTTAGGCCCAAGGAATTCTATGGGACATAAGGAATTCTCTACGCTGATGAGTGGTTAGCGAACGTGGAGCAATTCCTTCAGATTGCCCGAGTACGTGAAGATCAAGTCAACCAACATGCAGCTTTTCGACATCGCCCGGACGTGGTATATAGATGAGCCCTGACTTTCTGCACCAGATGTGACTTGGGAGGAGTTCAAGCAACTGTTAAAGAAGAAGTTCTACCCCGACGTAGCTCGAGAGGCGTTAGTGAGTAAGTTTGAGAGTTTGGAGCAGAAAAACCTTATCGTCGACGAGTATACCTCCGAGTTTTCTCGCCTCAACCGCTTCGCAGAGAGCATGGTCAACACCCCTGAAAGCAAGGCCCGACGATTCAGGAAGGGATTATCTCACGAGATTTGCCTAGCTATCGCCACCAGTCGAGCCACCACCTACGAGAAGATCTTGAAGGTCGCAAGCAGTAGAGGAAGAGCTGGGTCGCAAGTCGAAGAGGAACCGAGAAGCATACGGAGGAGGAAGCAGCCAATTGGTATCGGTTAAATGTCCAACATTCCAGGGAAGACCACAGTACAATAGTATCATTAGCAGCCCCGAACAGTCCCATATCAAGTCCAAGATGTTCCCACCTACCAGTATTGCATGAAAAGGGCCACCTCCAAGAAAATTGTTGTGGTAGGTTAGGTTTGTGTTGGACTTGTGGCTCCAATCAACATATATTATCTCCTGGGCGATGTATCCACCATTTATTCTCTATGTCATCGGTTGGATATGTTGGGTAGTCTGCAGGGCGGACAAATGGATTGGATGTCTCAAATTATTTATGATAGTAATTAGGATTGTGTTAACCCTAGTTAGCTAATGTATCAAGCCATACTTATTGCTTGGCCATGTTTAATGGATGGAGTCCATTTTTGTCTTATCTAGTCTAGCCCTACTTCATCTTGTTATTTCGGTATCTAGATTTTTGTATAAGCTATTATTCCTGCTATATGCCCGTCTTCACTATATGTTTCATGCCCGGCTTCACTACTTGTCTTACATGCTCGACTATACTTACATGTTTACTTGCTCAGCTTCACCTTACATGATCACATGCTTAGTTTCACTTAACATGAGTTTGACCTAGAAATGACTTATAGACCTAGTATATAGCTTGTTTAGCATGTTTATTACTCTTAAACACAAATTGACATTAATATTCCATGTTTAAGTCTTCAAGGCACCATATCAGATACTGTTGAAATTCTATATCGGAGCTCAGGCGAGTACATTCTCCGATAATTTCATGTTTTATGATATTTTCTATGTTTCTTGTATTTAGTGTTGATATCTTTGATTTCTTGACACATTGGTTACACGGATTTGTATTGTCTGGATCTCGTCATGAGATGTTATTCCTTATATATCTTGGTGTATCTTGTGTGAGCCTTATTGTTGTTCTTGTACATGGTATGGACACCGATTCCTGCGAAGGCTCGCGACTTTATCAGAGAATCCGGGTCGTAACGTATCATGGTTGTATCTACTATACTAGTCGGGGGTGGGGAGTATTAGCATAGATATGTGACCAATACCCTCCTTACATCAAGTCTTGAACCTTGAATAGTGTTAATCATACACCGCAAGTATGATTAATCAGGTCATAAACTCTTGTATCAAGTTCCTAAGCCGATCATATGTTGAAACTAGTGCTCACTCATATAGATAGTATTGTTCTTGATTTCTTGTACATGATATTTCTTGTTCTCTTACTTTTACACTTGTTTATAGTTTTACTCATATCTCACTATGTTCGTGTACATGTCAATCTGCCTCGTATATTCTCTTTATTTACTGTTATATAGTCTTAATCATATTACTGGAACTGTTATTAGAAATGTATCTCGTTCCAATCCTGACTAGATATATTTTTCAGACAAAACAGATGACGGTTGCACTGCATATTATGTCCCATCTGATGTAGTAGGCATAGACCGGGAGACTCTGATCCAGGAGGGTCTAGTTCCAGCTGAGGAGACTTACTTAGCAACTCAGTTAGGCTAGATTTGTGCTGGATTTGTCTCCAATTAGATTCTTCGCCTGTTTATTATTTTGAGACTTATTTTGTGTTAGAAAACTCTTTGACTTTCTGGACTTGTAATATGTTACGAAAGACTGTTATGAATATTTTTTATCTTGTTATCTTTATCTTTTGCACCGTTTATCTTCCTTTAGCATTGTGATTGAGAATGGTTATATTGTCATTTACTTATCCTCTATTTGGAGATGACCATCTCGACAGGTTATGATAATCATAATTGTTAGTCGGTTAGTTAGACCTAGACAACGTTCTCCGTCGATGCTGCGGCGTAGGCTTGGCGCTGCCACGCACTCGTTCTCCTATACCGGGTGCGGGTCGTGACACATTTTTAGTGGTAGCCTATACAGGTCCAACTTCATAATAGAGCAATGTCCTGGTAGTACAACGGCGTACATGTACTACTACGAGCCTGCAATAGGATGTAGAAAATAGGATATTAGGAAGAGAGGATACTCAATCACAATTAGGACTTCTTGAGAGATTCCTAGGACGACCCTTGACAATCTTATTTTGAACTCCAATTCGAAATCCATTCCTCTTGTTTCAGTTCACCCTTGCTTGTTGTTGTTGAATTTGATTTTGATGATTCGTTGATTGATTTTGGTTTTTATATCGAGATGAATTTTAAGGATTGAATTACGGTATCTTCTGATGACATATATTGACAAAGACGGCAAGAAAGGTAAAATGTCTGCTTTGGTTGTGGAGCCTAGAGTTTGTTGTATACATATTACAAGGCATGACAGAAACGTAGGGACCTGACTTCGGATCTATATATCTTAGTTATGAAATTTAGAATTTTTTGTAGCTATACTAGTCGGCACAACGGCGATATTAGACGACATAATTATAGAGGTGTATACCTGAGTTGTGGAATCTATCATTTATCGTAGCTATGCTTACTAGCGTGGCGAGGATTCTGAGTATCATGATTTTAGACAGACACATATGATTATCAAATTGTGTCTTAAAAGGGTTCTTAATGTATCATCTCTATCATTTCACTTCTGTTATTATAGGATTCTTTTCCATCATCAATTAGCTCAGGAATAGAGATACCTTTAGTTCCTTTAGTCCAGTTCCTTGTAGAACTTCATTTCATTAGAGTTCCTTAATAGTGTGATGGTTTGGTGACTTGTAATTAGGTTTGTGTCTTTGAGTATCAGTGTTAATTGTTTAGAGTATAGTTTGTGAGCCTGTAGTGGTTCCTGGTTGGGTAGGTGAGCTATAGGCATCAATTAGAGATAACTCATAATACAATACCTTTGTAGCAATAGTTCTATTATAAGTGTTAGTATAGTTAGTATAGGTACCAAGGGTAGAAGGGAGAGTAGAGTATCGGCGGTGGTTCGAGGAATTGGTATCGGTATTGTCATGCATGTTTTACATATGTGTATATATGTAGGAATAGGTATCATGTGAGAGTGGAGTGTTTAAAAAATCTGAGTTTGATAGGGCAAGAGGGTGTTATTTATGGTTATATTGCCAAGGTACAGGTAATCCTAAGGGTGATTGATGAGTGCCAGCAGATTGATTAGTATTAGGATACCAAGATTGGAGGAATCTAGCTAGGCCACCTGTAGCATCGTATTATGCCCTGCACCAGCAGCGGGAGAAACCCGTCAGGGAAGGGCATCTGCGATGGCGGTCGACGAGAACAACACTACAGGTGATGGGCTAGAGGTTAGGTTCTGTTCTTTCTTCCTTCCTGTTCCTTTCCATCTATTGATTGCTTGATTGATCTCTTAGTACTTGCATATGTGATTTTCATGCTCGATTAATAGTGAACCCTAGTAGAGACTGCACTAACATAATACTGTAGAGGCTATAACCATGCATGTTTGTTTACATTCTATAGAATTGCATGTTGTATATTCCTAGACTTTGATTGTTGGGGCGGGCTGACCTAGGGAAGAGTATAACCAACTTAAATTTTGAGGACAAAATTTTTCTAGGGGGGTAGGATTGTAACTACCACATTTTCAGAATAGGGGTATTTTTGACTTTTCTATTTTATACCAAATTAAAAATTATATTTTATATTAATTGTAATAATGGTAATTTATTTTATTTCCGTGATTGATATTGTTGCATATAATTAAATATATGATATAGTTAGTTGCTAGTTGTAGCTACTAGTTAGCCTAGTTGTTATTAAACCTAGTGGACCAAACTAGACTTGTCATGACACCACTAGTGAACCCATTAGTTAGAGAGAAAAGAGTAAGAAAAAACCCTTCTTTTAGTAAGTAAAACCTTTCCTAATTACACCCCTTTCTAAAATAAACCTTCATGACTCAATGTGAGGATTTATAGGCATTTTACATAGCATTTAGGGTTAGGGTTGATGGCTAGTCATATACCCTATAAAAATCCTCTTTGAGTTCAATTATTAGCCTTCACAAACCCTAGTTTGCCTCCTCTTTATTCTTTCTTCATTTGAGAAGAAGAACTAACTCCACCATTCCCAAATTCATTCCCAACCAATTCCTAGTGTCATTCTAAGGAGGCTAGAGCTTGGATTAGCAAGGAGGAGCATTGGAAGGAGTGGAGCTTGAAGGAGGTGTCCACTCTTGAAGGTTGTGTCCACTTGTGTCTACTAGTGCCATTGCATTAGGAATCCATCTCCTAATAGGTAAAATCTAAATTTAACCCTTGTAATTGATTCTAATTAGTGTCATTTGTTATTTAGAAACCACTCATGCATTAGGGCTACCCATAGGGAGAACATTGAGCTTTATTTGGCCCATTTAGAGACTTTTGTAATAGGTTTTGTACATTCTTAGAAAAATCCGAGAATGGTAAACCAAGTGTTTATCCTTAGGTGACCTAATTAAGTTTGTTAGAGTGTTGTGAGGCTAGCTACGTGTCCAAAATTGGATAGGATAGGATACAGGGTCAATTAGGGTGTTTTTGGACTCTTGCACTTATCGTGCACATGCTCTATCACACTTGACACTCGACACTAGCTTAGAAATGCCCTAATTATGTTATAGTATATATTTTAGGCTTGCCTATAAAATTTGGTAGGATTCAGACAAGGTTTGATAGAGTATCTTAGGCGTATCGTAAACTTGTGCACCAAGTGTTCGACACGTGTCCTCAAAGGAATTTTTGAGTCCTTTTTGAGTTGAGATTTTGGATACATGTCCTAAATAGGATACGTGGTGTGGGGTCATGATATCTCATAAAAGTATGGTTAGATTTCAGTGTACATGTATATAGGTAAGTGTATATATATGTAGATATTATGTATAATATATAAAGGAGTTATCTGAATGATAGTGAATATAAATATGTATGTCTATATATAGGTAAATATGTATCACTATAGTAGAAAAGTTTGGGGGTGTTTTAATTTCAGTATGTGTGTGTGATTGTAGATAGGGAAAAAGAAACAAGTGCTACAGGGTGTTTAGATTGGGGTTTGAGTATCCAAGTGTATAACAACAATGTAGGAGAAAGCCTACTGCTCTTGACAGCAGTTTGAAAAGGAGCCAAACTCTTGTGCAGACAAGTGCATAGGTATTAGAAGGAAAATAAATTAGCTAGGTGTATATACCTATGGGATGGCTTTGTGTGTGAGATGGAATGAAGAAGATCAAATCAATAGTGACATAAATATAAATAGTAGCAGTAGGCAATATAGCCTTAGACTTGGTATAAATAGGAGAGTAGGAAGCAGTAAGCTTTAACATCAATAGGCAATATCAGTAGAAAGTAGCAGTAGCATTGGGATTGTGCAACACTTGCAGGAAGGTAGGGGCGGCTTTGCCCTGCAATTGGATTTATGTCTGTGCATTGTGGCCTGGACTGAATGGAGTGAGGGGGATTTATTTGTGTATGTGTATACAGTGTATTGAGAGTGCACATCTGGTATAGGCATTGAAGCAACAATAGATGTATGTTTTTGCTATGCACAACAGGTGTGAGGGTGTAGGAAAAAAAACCAGTACAGGTTAGGGGGAAACATGGGCATGATGGCCACAGGAAACCTCTTCTTCCTCTTCCTTTTGTTC
>JANAVB010015400.1:6296311-6313811 GCA_029216955.1 Iris pallida | reverse complement strand
TATATTATATACATTGATATATGTTATATTCAATGTATATATATATTCAATGTAAATATATATATATATATATATATATATATATATATATATATATATATTTTATATATTCAATGTATATATATTCAATGTAATATATTCATAATATCTATATATATATATATATATTTATCTATATATATATTATATATATATATATATATATATATATATATATATATATAATATATATATATATATCTATATATATATATTATATATATATATTATAGACCAAATGCTATGAGTCCGAGGAGGGCCATCCTCCGCCCCCTACCCTACCCCTCTCAATGACCTACCGAGCTAGTTACAAAAGACAATGACCAAGTGGGGTCCAATGCCCCTCCAAAACTCAAGTAAAATCGAGATACAATTTTGATCAACCTTTCCTAACTATTAATCAAAATACATGTAGAGTTTAAATGGGATATTGAATTAGCAACTGTTATAAATAAACTATTGCGAGGTTAATAGCTTGCAATGATTGATTGTTATTTGAACAATGGTTATTACCAATGTTGTCATTGAAACAAATAGTTGCAAAAAATTATTTGCACAATCATTATAAATATAAGGCCACCCGCAACAGGTTACAAAAATCATTGCGCAACTGTTGCTAACAACAAGTCTTTTTATAACACCTACACTAATTG
The DNA here is from genome assembly GCA_029216955.1 of Iris pallida. Lineage (NCBI taxonomy): Eukaryota > Viridiplantae > Streptophyta > Magnoliopsida > Asparagales > Iridaceae > Iris > Iris pallida. The sequence goes on along the minus strand of JANAVB010015400.1, from coordinate 6,313,119 downwards.
TTGCAAAATACTAACATATTTACAATAGTTACATAAAATCTTTGCATAACTGTTGCACATTCAGTTCACTATGACAACACTTTCATAAATCGTCGCTCAACCGTTGTAAAAAAAGAAAAATGTTGGCACCATTTACGAACACTTGTGAAAAGTTTTATGAGGCAACTATTCACTTCTAACTGTAGCCAATAGATTTAATTTGGTAACGGATTTTCGAACCATTATTAGATAGATGCAAATAATAGTTCTAGCAACATCCATATGACCGTTGCACAAAAAATGTTGTGAAATGGGTTGCAATTATTTTAGTGATTGCATCGTATGATACTCCTGATTTATTGAGTTTCTAATGACCATGTTTATTATTAGACTATTAGTGACTTTTATTTTACCCTTTGACATTGCTATAGATTCATGCGGACCCATTCATAACGAAATCCTGTATTTTTCCCCAAATTGAGAAAAATCTGTCGACTTTAGAAATCATGAGGGTTCGAGTCCCTCTATCCCCAATAAAGGTCCATTTTACTTCACAACTATTTATATTCTTTTCTTGTTTTTTTTTCATCTTCATCTATCAATGGTTCAAACAAATTAAATCGATTTCATTAATTCTACTCTTTCACAAAGGATCTGAACTAAAATCTTTGGATCTTATCCCGATCTGCTTTGGATAGATATGATGTTTGTATTGACTACTTGACCGTCATATCGATGGTATACTAGTCTATACCGACGGTATTTTGTTCGGAGATATTTTCTTTTTTATATATTTTTATGAATAGTGTTCGATACTTGCTATCGCCTATTGATTTCTGGTTTTGAAGCACTCATTTATCCATTGGTTTTTTTTTTAGATGGATGAGATTGAATTAATCGAGTCATGGATTATTGACATGGAAGATCCGACGGCCAGGGTAAATTCTCTCATTCTATATATATCCCTTCGGGTTTTTTTTTTTTAACTTTCTATCTCTTATTTTATCTATCTCTTTACTTCATCTCCATTTTTCTCGTGAGCTTGGAGCTTGGTCCTGAGGCCTAAAAGTGGTTCTGAACCTCTCTTGTGTTGGAGCAAAAGGTTTGGGCTGGGAGCTTATTTTTAGGCAAGTGCATCTTGCCGAACTCTTGAACAATAATGTTTTATTTTCTGTTTTCATTTTTCTTGGTATTGAATTCTCAATAGTCGAGTAAATATTTTGCTAAATATGTTTCTCTTATGATTTTTGTCTATTTACATGTTCTAAATTTGGTTTGAGCTATGTTTTGATTTTCTACAAAACTCTTAATATTTACTTAGTTAGAATACTCGGTATTGGAAGTGATACAAAGTTACCACCTTAAAACCTAGTCTTTATGCTATCTGAGACTTACCCGTGTATTGATTTCTTACTAGATTTCTTTTTGATGGAATTTGGGACATGATTTCGATTGCAAAAATTTGATTTCTAGGATTTAATAGGATTCTAGAAACGACATACCGATGGTATACCAATTTTGGCACATTTTGTCATAAAGAGTTCTGTGATCTCAAAAATGGTATAACTCGGCATACTGGTTTGTACCGAAGGTATACCAATTTTGTATATATTCTCGATAGGGCATGCAGTCGATATATTGTCATGACACCCAAGTACTATATTTTCTTATTTTTTTTCTAGTTTCTTGAATTATTCTTCTATATTGCTTTATTGTATATGCCATGACAAGTTTCATACTGAGTATTTCAGCCTGTCCTAATTTATTGTACTGAATTGTATATGACAAGTCTAATCCTGATCTTGATTTGTGTAGCACGTAGTTTCTATCCTAACTGTCCTTTACATGCTATTTTATGTATTTCCTGATAGTGTCTCAACGAAGCATACTCGTGATTCTTTTATTATCTTACATTTCCTGATCATGGCTCGTCAAAGCGCACTCATGATTGTATTTTCTGATAGTGGCTCGTCGTAAAGCACCCATGATTTTACGTTTCCAATTTCCTGTATTATCAGTTGTGGTTTATGATTGTGCACCCTACCTTGTCTAGTCTTGCATATCCCCGAGGGGAGTATCATATCTTGGATAGATTTTGCGAAATGCCACATCCGAAATCCTAAGTAAAAAATATTAAGGATTAAAATAACTAGTTAATTAATTAAAATATTTTTGAGGGGGCAATCTCCAGTGCATGCAGTCCCATATCCCAACGATGTTTTTCGTATTTTTTTTATGTATTCGGAGCTCTCCGCTCTGAGGGGCACACTTCCAGTTCACTGTCGAGTGATGCATATATATGGACTTTACGCAAGCTCACCATTGTATGATATTTGTCATTAGGAGCACGTCTTTCAAGTGGTGCATCCGCTATAATTCTTTTTCCTTTTTGGCATTTGGGGTAGCTTGGACAATTGCAGGGCATTTACTGTACAAAAATTATCAAATTGCATATGTTAGTAACTTTAATTTGTGAAGCCTATTTAGGTAATGTATCAAGGTGTACTACTTGCTTGGTCATTTTGTAAGCCCCTAGATTTTTAGAGTTACTTTTTTATTTTATTTTACTTAATATAGTTATTAATAGATGTTATTCCCTCTATTATTTTGATCATTAAATACTCTTTTTCGTAGTTTTGATTTTTGGAGCAAAAGAATGCCAATCTCTAGAAACGTCCTTCATATGTTTTGATCTAGACAAATTTACCTTTATTTGATATATCATGTGCTACTCAAACAGTTCCTTATGCTATATTTTTATTGCATAACTTTTTGGTCATTTAGCATTTATCATCTATCATAAAAAATTCGTATCTTCCAATTTAGTTTCGGGACTCGACATCGATCTAACCCAAACGACCTTTTATGATTTTATCCTATTTTGAGCCTACTTCACACATTCCATTGGTGTCACTCGATTGGGTTCCTATGTGCTATTTAATTATAAGTGACACACAAGTCGAAACTATAGACATATTGTACTCAAATCGATCAAAAAACTTTCACCAACCCAAAACTAGCCAACTAGGGACCCATGGAGCCTATTCCAGGGTACCCTAACCTATTAGACCTATTTTAGAATGATTTATATGAATCAATGTACACCCACATTAATTCAAATCTATTTTAAAACCAACTCCATAACAACTTTCCTAATTTGGACCCAATCAAATCTTTTTGACATACACCTTTGATTAAAAATATCAAATATCCTCCAAATCCTACCAAACCAAGTTTAAATATTTTGCAAGACCTTTCCCTAGGTAAAATCATACCTCCTCTAGATTTTTGAATATATGTTATTATATAATACGTAAAACCGAACCTCAAAAATCTATTTCCCGAAACCTTTCATAAACCGTAGTCGTTCAGTTTCTCCTTATGACCGCCAACTTCCAGTACCTCCCCCCCCCCATTCTACACACCTTTTACATGATGCCAAGACTGAGTAGTTGCGGATTTTAGAAGTCACCCGAAGTTGGGTTCCAAGTTTGAATTGGTTCTAGCAGGTACGCTATTTTGCATCTAGGGTTTCGTATACTTTCTAAAATCATCTTTTCTTGAAACCAAAACTAATGAAAAGATATATGTGTCTATTTTCATGTCCAATTGGCCAATTACAAGGTTCTTTACGGTTTGTCCGGGACGTCCGTCTTGCTATAGGGTGTCCAGACTGAAACAAATCTTTCGTGCAAGTTTTGTCAACTTTCGGACCAATTTGACCCTTTCTATATTTTTGGTAAGAATCTATACATCCGAAGCTTTCCATTGAATATATATTTCTAGTATTTTACTGAGGTTTACTATTTTTATAAAATTTAGACTTGTCACTGTAATATCAAAATACCAAAAATTCATAGATTATATGGGTCCATATGCTTCGGAACTTCATGAGAGTGTAGGATCGATGGCTCCGCTAGAGGGGGGTGAATAGAGTGTAGCAGAAAATATCTCCAATAAAAATTTAAGCAGGTAAAGGCAGATATAAAATAATTACTTAAATGCAATGAAGTAAAGCAATAATTAAATAGTGCAAAAGGCAGTACGAACACCGATGTTTGTACTAGTTTTCATCTGAGAGAACTACTGCAATCGCGAGAACTCTTGCCCGCTATTAATCCACTATTTGAAATAGAGATTACCCTGCATGCTTTACTTCGAAGAACACGCCAACTTCAATACCGTCGTGTTTTAATCCGAAGCCCACGATCAAACTTCAACACATTTCTGAAGAAAGCTTTTATACTCCAAGCTTGTACAACTCAAATACACCTAATCGAAAACCACTGACACTTTAGAAGAATAGGAGTTGTCTTGGGAATCGGAAGTTTAACGCTTTTGTTAGATAGGAAGGCTTTAGAAAAGAAAGAGAAAATGAAGAATGAATGAGTGATTAGAAATTACAACTTCTCTATTTATAGGAATTTTTTAGACAAAGTTCGGGCAGAGTTCGGTTAATAGGTTTTTAGGGTTTTTTGGCCAGTTTTTGGTTTAGCAAGGGTTTGGATAGAAGAAGGTTTGTGAGGTTAATCTAGGGTAATCTAAATTGCTAGTGATCCTGACTTGCAATTTATCTAGACTCAAGAAAATAGAAAACAGAATAAAGTATAAAAATATTCTTTGATGATCACATGCAATCTTCTGTGTTCTTTCATGTTTGCTTTCTATATCAATGTTTGATTTAAGTCAATTATCAAAATCAAGTTGAATCATGGCTGCATGGACCAACAATCTCTCCCATTTTGATAATGTGACAAAAACTATGGTTTGATACTTTTATCGCTGTTCAGTTTTGTTTTTGAAGTAGATCGGTACGAAAGTAGCTCATGCAATGTACAATATCTTTTTGGAATTGCTCCTCCGTAATAAAATCAGGTCACTTGTCTGACTTGCAGCCCCGCAAGAAAACAATTTTACTAAACATCTGTGAAGTCTAGGAAAAAAACTCAAACCCAAACTTTTAGAGCAACATGAGTGATGAATTATCTTGATAATCAACATAGTAATAAAAGTGTCATAAATTTCTCCCCTATTTTTTCATATAAGCAAAATAAAAGAACGAACTCAGCATAAACATAGATGAAAAGTGCATAAAGAAATGATGCAGAATCAGAAATACATAGAGTGCTGAAAATGGAAAAGTGATACATAAAGAACTAATACATGTTGACTAGAAAGAAACTAATAAATACTAAAGTATGAAAATGCTGGAAAGAAGCATTTATCAATAATACATGAAAAACATAACTAAAACATAAATAGTGACACTGTATTGTTCGACGTAACAAAATGTTGAACAAACTTTTTGCTTTATTAAACGTATAAGGTATCTGTGTACAAAGAAGGATGTCCTAAACATGATATTCTAATTATAGGGAGAAGAGGTTTCTAGAAAAGTGTAATGATGGAGATCGAGCACTGTAGTGGCTCCTTTACTCCTTTGACGATCTGACGACGAATCAACCTTGCTATGGCTCTCTGGCGCCTTTGATGGGACTCTGGGGTCACCGATCAAGAGGCTGTCTGGATGAGAAGATCGCTTGAAGATGGTTGGTTGGTTGGTTCTTTGGTTGATAGGTGGATGAGGGTGGTTGTAACCACCACTTTTCTAAAATGAGGATAATTTTGAACTTTTGTAAAAATCTATCGTTTAATATTAAAATAATTTATGGTGAATTTTAATTAATTTAAAAATATTTAAATTGATGTATTGTAATTTTGGTCATTTTTTATATTTTAATATTTTGGAAATTTTATATTTTAATATTATTTTATTGGATTTGTTAAGTCGGGTTCGATATTCATCTCGTTCCGACTTGTGTTAGTGACCCGGGTAGCTTAGACTCTAGACGGGACCCCAAGATTAGTTAGTCATGGCCCACAAAACCCACTTGCTTAGAATGGTTAAATTAGAGACTTAAACTTGACCTTTTGACCACAAACCTTGCCATGACTTAAGTTGACCCAAAGGAGACTTGTAGGGGCATCTTGGACATTTCACATAGGCCCATTAGGGCATGTGTGGACAGCCACCTATAGGGGGAGAAGTGTCCCTCTCTTTCATTTCACACTTGCCTCCTTTTTTCCAAATTTGTTCTTCTCCAAACTCCCTCTTGATTTTGATCTCCAAATCCCTCCATTCTTCTTCCAATCTTCCATCATTTCTTCTCATTCAACCAAGGAGGAGGTGCTAGCAAGGATTGGGAGCAAGGAGCAAGGAAGGGTATCCATTTTGGAGGAGCTTTCGTGTCGGAACCGTGTCCTTTGATTGTATCACTGGCATCCCACTCCCAATAGGTAAAATCAACCCTCTAAATTGATTTTCTGTACATATTAGTTAATGAATCCATAGGATCCACCCCCATGCCTGTACAACCATTAGATTTTAATTTGAGGCTCTTTGGAGTCCTCTTTAGAAAGTTTGAATAGGTTTGGTGTCCTACTTGTGGAGTTTCCAATATAGGACACCCCATGTGTTTGTGTTTATGCAAATAGGCTATTTTGTTTTAATTTCATTTTTAGGATGGTTAGAGAGTGGATTGATCTTAGTTAGGATGGTTAGAATAAGTTTTATTTAGATAGCTATGTTGGTATCCAAGTATCTTGGCCTATATGTGTTTCTTTTGTCCAAAACAACCCAAATTCGTCATAATTTTTATCCACGTTTTTAGAAGCCAGAGCAACTTAGAAATGCCATAACTCCTAGCTCAAGACTCCGATTAATCTTCTATTTTTTTTAAAAGAAGCATATCGAAGTTAGCTTTCCAAATATATATTTTAATAAGCCAAATTCGTTCTAGAACTTTCTGTAGAATTATTTGAGTGTCAGCTGTACGAAAGACGAACGTATTTCGGTGTTTTTGCGATTTCGGGAGGTTCCGGATACGAAAATGCGATCCGTTTGAAATTTCGGAAAGCTAATAAGAAGGGCTACAGCTTACTTAATCCTAGAATTTAGTGAAAGCCCAATTGGTACAATATTGGTTTTAAGTAGAAGAGTGACTATGCGACATAGACATTTTGTGTAACTTATGAGCCTAGTATGGATATCATGTGAATGTAGGTATCATAGGCTGTCAAGAATATGTATGATATAGTACATATATGTATTATATATAATGTTATATATATATGTTAGTATAGTGTGTGTGTTTGAATGAGATAAGGATGTGTGTGGTTAGTGGAGAGAAGTGAGATTGATAGAGGATATGTACTAATGTGTGTTTGATGTTGTATAGATGGTAGTGTAGTGTGTGTGTTGTGAAGGTGAGAGAGTTGGGAGGATCCTGCCATCCTATTTGACTTGAGGCTAGTGTGGTTTTTTGAGTAATTTGTGTTTTGGTTGAGTGGTAGTGTGTTTGTATATAGATGTGTGTAGGTGTGTTAGAAGAGAGGGAGGTGGATTTGGTATATGTGTTTGTGTGTGTGTTAGTATTGGAGTGGAGAGGAATTTAAATATGTATGTATGGATATATTAGTATGTGTGGTTATGTTAGAATCTATGTAGAGGTTAGAGATATCTTAGAAGTTAGATAGTGATATCTTGTATAAGTTAGATAATTAGTTGTGTTGTCTATGTTATTGTTAGTTAGAGATGACATATGTTAGTCGGTTAGAGTTAGAGATGGATATATATACATATATGTTATAGTTAGATTAGTTAGTGGATGTTAGTTGTGTTAGGTTTCTAAGTTAGGATAGATGGTTAGAAGTTATATGTTATAGTTGGTTCGTATCTGTATTAGAGGTATAAGTTAGGATATAGAGTAATATTTTGAGATACCATAGTGGTATCTTAGATATTTTGGATTTGCCTAGTACCTTAAGGTAATGTATTTACCTATAAGGTAAAGGGGACTTACCTACAAGGTAGAGGGGGTTTACTTTATACTAAGGTATTAGCTACTAAGGTATTGTCTATCTAATATTTATGGTGAATGGTTAGAGGCTAGATATTTAAGGTATTAGTATTGGAGGTTAAGGTTTTAGTTTTCAACCAAGTTAATGGTTTATCTTACCTTAAGGTAATGGGTTTACCTTATTACAAGGTAAGGTATTGGGTTTACTAGATAACTAAGGTTAGATATCTATGTTATTGGTTAGCTAGTAGCTTATGATAGATATTAGATATCTAAGATTGGTATCTTGGTAGTTAAGGTATTTATACCTAGACTAAGGTATTGGGTTTTCAACTAAGGTATTGATATTAGGATATCAATAGGGCTAAAGTATATGGTATCTTGGGGTAAGATATAGGTTGGTATCTTACTATTATCTAGTATCTACGTTAGTTGTCTTAGGATGTAGATGAGTGGGTATCCTAAGATACAAATCAGTATCTTAGAGGGTAAAAGTAGGATTTTGGGGTAAAGTCTAAGAAGGGGTTTTGATTATTAAGATGGGGTTAGAAATAGGTTGTCTTGGTAGGTAATGGTTAGATAAGGGTAGTTTAGTCTAGTTTTGACCCCCGTTGACCAAGAGTTGACTTTTTGATTAAAGTCAACTACGAGTCAACACTTTACCTAGAATTAACCCAAAACAAACCATAGTTGACCAGTTGACTGAAAGTCAACTGTTAGTCAACATTTGTCTAGTTTGACCTAGGGTTGACCTAGAGTTGACCAGAGTTGACCAGTTGACCAAAAGTCAACTGTAAGTCAACCTTTGACCCAGATTGACCTAGTTTGACTTGGATTGACTTCCTGTGACCTTGTTTGTTCTAGTTTGGCTCAGTATGACCTAGTATGACCTAGTTTGGCCGAGTATGACCTAGTTTGACCTAGTTTGACTTAGACTTGCATCATGTTTGATTAGCTTTTCTTTCATTATTAAACCCTGTTTTGACTTATGATATCTCATATTTAGGTCTGTGATTACTCTGAGCATCTGTTCACCTTATCAGCTCAGGACCGCAGACGAGTACATTTACTGATAGTTTTATTATCTTGATATGTGCTATATCCGATTCAGTTGTAGTGCCTTACTCGATTTTCGAATGCGATGGTTCATGGACTAGTATACGTCGGATCATGACATGAAATATTGTTCCTAGATTTTCTTGGTATATTGGTACATTTCCTGTCTTATTTCCTGTACTTTTATAGACACGATTCCTGAGAGGGAGTAGCTACCCTCTTAGGGAATTCCGTGTCATGACGTGTCATGTCTGGATCCATTATACTATTCGAGGATGGGAAATTATTAGGGGCTATGTGTTCAAAGCCACCCTGTCACTATATTCTTATGCTTGTGCCACTCTCAACTCACGTTGGGTGTAGCGAGATCTTATTTCATGTGCTCGTTATCCAGGTTGGCTGGCATGACCCTTTCCAGTAATTTTTATGTGATTGTCAGGCCAAGTGGATAGCCTGTCCTGTAACTTCCCAAGCCGATTACATAATGCTCTAATAATTTATGGTACATTTTATATTTATTTTATCACATCATATATCCTGCTCAGTTCTACATTCAGTACTTTTCTCACCATGTTATATATTCATTACTCACATGTTCTGCATGATCTTATGCTAAACCTTGATTTGAGGCTAAGTTCTGTTCGGGAGAAGTATTACAACCTCGGTCCTTGTTTAGTTTACGGGTTGTAACTCGGCTTCCGAATAGCTTCCAAGTCATCCTATATCTTTGTCTTGTATTTTATTATAATTGCCTCTTAAAGAATTTGTCAATTCGTATGGAACTGCTGTTAGTGTTTGTACTTGCTCATTTTCCTGACAGGATAACCGTTGATGTTTACAGAGTACATGTTAGCTGATTGCTCTACCTTTTACGGGTATGGCCAGGATAGAGTTTGATGAGACATTATGTAACACCCAGTTTTCTAAATGAGGGTAATTTTAAACTTTTGTGTTTTTAATCATTTAATAATGGTATTTAAATCATAATATGATTTTTGGTGATTTTTATCATTTAAAAACTATTTGTAAGTCATGACCTATGATTTTGGTATTGCTAGTGTGACCTTACAGACTGTTTGACCTAGAGCCTAACCATGTGGGTAGAGGTTCAATTTAGTGCATTTAGCCTAGAGGGTATTTTCATCATTTCTGAATTTATTTGAGCTTATTGTGATTTATTATAATTATTGGAATTTAATATATTATTTTGAATGGTGTGATTTAAATATTATTTAATTGATTCCTTGTGTTGTGTTTAGCCCTAACATAGTTTTGACCAAACCTAGATTAGTCATAGCTAGACTTAGTTAGCCATGGTTAGTGTTAGTTAGTATTGATTAGTCTTGGTTAAGTCATGATAGTTAGAGCTAACTAGGTTGCATTTAAGACAAGTATGAAACCTAGGTTGTAGGTCATTGATTAGCTAGATGGAATGAGAGCCATAGATCTATCCTAAAACCCTAACCCTAGCTTTATGGCCAGCCTAGGGATCCCCCCATCACTATATAATCCCTCTCAAAGTTAGTTGCCTCTTTTTTATTCATCCTTTCATTTTCAAGAAGCTAGGTTTGTTCTTCATTAAATCCCTTCATATTTTAATCAATATTTATCCTTTTCCATTCAAACTTCTTCCATGATGACCTAATTTGTGTTTCCCTACTGTTCATGGAGGCTATTAACAGTTTTTGACCAATTTGGAGCTTGGGACTAGCTAGAAGGAATCTCTCTTTTTAAAGTTTCATTGAGGAAGAACATCTATAGGTAACTTCCTATTCCCTCCATCAAATTTTAATTTCTTGGCATGAATACAAAGCCCTAGGTGTCCTATAGCTGTAGGAATAGGATTCGTGTCATTTCGTATCCTTTACGTGTCCGTATCGGACACGTATCAGTGTAGAAACGTAGGTGTTCGACGAAATGCCATAGTAGGCATTTTGATCATATTTTCGATATGTGTTGAATAGAAATTCGTATTTTAGTGTCGCTTATGGGTTCCTACACGACTGAGCGTGTTTCGTGTCATATTTGGATCGAGTCGGACCCGTGGACACGGCCACACGCGTGCGGACAGCAGTGCCCTGCTGTTCGTGTGTTCGTGCAGGTATTGTAGGACACGTGAGATTGGACACAGAGGTAGGGGCAGTGTCTGACACGACACCCCCAAGGCCTCGTGTCCAGCAGTATTGTGTCGAGAGTGTTAGGACTCGTGCACTGGTCGCACAGTATGAACCAGTTCAGTGTATGTTGAGTTTGTGTGTTGTGGACACGTTCGTGTCATATTTTGGACAAGATACAATACGAATATCATGTACACATGTTGAATGTTAATTACCAACCATAAATCCTTTTAATTAATTATTGTTTCAATGTTTAAATAGGAAATCCCCAATTCCCTGATACTGTCGAGTATCAGTGTGTACACTCACTATTTTCCCCATTTTCAATTCACTTTTAAATTTTATTATCATGAAATTTATGTGGTTTAATTATGGTTATATATTGATAACATGATAGGGTTGTTAAGGAATAATTTTGGTGGTGGATTGATGAATGAGTATTCGAATGCATTTGAGATTGAATGCTCACTGATATCATGACAGGTTTAAATTGCCTTGGTTTTCAATTTCCTGAGGTATGTAAACTGGAACCTAGGAACAATTGATCTGCATATGTTACACACACACAGGACTGGTCGAATTCAACTGAATGGTAGTTCGAAGTCCTGAGACTTATGTTCCATGATTCACACATGTTGCACCCAGGAACACTAAAACACAGTTTGTACACTGGTTAAGATTTAAGGTTACTTGGAATGGATTTGATTTTATTGAACTGAAACATTGGTTGGCATTTTGTAAACCTGTGACACACTGACCTGAGACACTAAGACACTGTCACCTATGATTTCCAGTACACAGACACCAAATCACTGTTGTAAACTGGCACACTTTGGTAACCTGGGAATGTTCCCTACTGCACACTGTTTTAGTTTCTCATATGTCACTGTCCCTTAAAATCCTGAGACACTTTCCTGTACACCGGACACTCACACACACACACTTGCATCTCACTAAAACTGAGATCACTTGCATTCACTGATCCTAACACACAACTACCATTCAACTGTTACTTGGTTTTACTTAACTGAGACACTAATTTATATCACATGTACACACACAGGCCTCTATACAAACACACACACAACCTACATTCCTGTCACCTAAAGTACCATGTATACACACACAGGTTCCTGTATACTGTCAATTGCTCCTTGCTGTACACTACACTCACACACATACACAAAATCCATGACACTCATTTTCCCTATCACACACATGCCTAAGCACTCATGCACACACATACACATGCCTAAACACATATTCATAAACACACTTTACCTTGATTTTCATTTCCCCTCTCTATCTCTATGTGTATGTATATTACATATATATATATAATGTGATATATATATTGCTATGGGTATATACATATATGTGTATATAGATATATACATGTAGAGTGTATATGTAGTTGGCCTATATGTGATTGATTATCAATAGAGTTATAGTCTATATAGGTAAGTGTACCTAGATGTATAGACTAGTATAGGGCTAATTGCCTATGGGATAGGGCCTATGGCCTATAATCTAGATGACATAGCCTAGGGTACCCTTGGGTGGTTTTGTGTGTATGAAATACACACATGTGTAATACCCTATAGACTAGTGCATGGTGTGTACTAGCTAGGGCAGACTGTTTAGGCCTAGTTAGACTTCATTGAGTCTAGGTTGACCTAGTTGACCTAACCTTGACTATTTAGTTGACTGAAGTTGACCAGGGTTGACTTTGGTCTAGGATTGACCTAATATCATGTAGACTGCATCATAGTATCTTACTTTATTAGCTGCACATGTTGTGACTTGTATTGTTCTGATTAGGAGCTAGACACCACTCCTTAGGCAGTATTTTCTTCGGACATTCAGGATATCAGGCGAGTACATTCTCTGACCGTTTTATACTTGATAGGATTTATATTCTTGCTCTAGATTACTTTACTTGATGCTGACACATTGGTAGCACGGATTGGTACTATATGGATCTTTTTATGAGATGTTATCCCCCTCGGGAGCATCGGATACTGTATTTTTTGTGTGTTTTACGAATCATCATATCTCTATTCTTTCACTGATTCAAGAATCACTTGTGACACATGTACTCTCATGTTCACAGAGCCATCATGAATCACCTTCACGTATCACTCATTTTATAAGCCATGTGAAGTTTCACGAATCTTAACATAACTTGAACAGATCCTTGTGTATTGATTGGGGATGGGAGTAGAAATAGGCATGTGAATAATATCCAAGTAGCTGTAGTCATGAATCACTCTTAGCTGTAGTCATGAATCTTCCTATGCCATTAACGTGTCTATATTTTACTCTGACTCACTAGTCACTGCTAGTTCTTATTTATAGTAGATATTTCCTTACAGTTATCTTCTTCTACATATATTTTCTTTTTAGCGTTTCATGTATCTTACTCTATTGCATGCTTTATTTTTCCTAACTTGATATGAACTGCGTGAGATGTATTGTGCTCGTTCATGTCCTGACTGGACCTGTTAAAAATATTATAGAGGATGAGGATGAGGCCCTATGCACCACCTATTACGGAGCAGGCTTAGACGACACTGCGACCTAGTTCCTCTGGAGGACCCAGCTGCAGTATAGGATGCTACTCCCATAGTCTAGGCTAGATAGCTAGACTTTATCTTTTTTTCAGCATTATTTATTCGACTTTCAGTTGTTGTTCTGAGATGTTGTATATATTTAGAGACTTGTATTGAGCTGGATGTTTCTTGAGTTGTTATCTTAGACACTTAGATTCTCTCTCTTATTTGTAGGACATTGTGGTTTTGATCTATCTATCTACCTTTACTATTCTGTATCTGCCTTAGATGTGATTGAGACTGTTCTGTTATGTTACCTCCATTCGGAGTGTATATACTGTTCAGGTACCTTATATTGTTAGATGTTGCGACCTAGGACAGCGTTCTACCATCGACACTGTGGCGTAGGCTGGGCGTTGTTACGTTCTCATATCCTCACAGTAGGTGCGGATCGTGACACGTTTTTAGTTGTGGCCCATGTAGGTCGAGTTTATGTAGTGATATTCGAACTAGAGTATCACTACAGCCTGCAGTAGGATTAAGATATTTTGAAGGTACTCAATCACATTAGGAAAAACTCTTATCTAATTCATACCATCTCAGTTCTTGCTGATATTGTTCTCCTTTGAATATAACTGTCCTCCTTTGCTATATCGACTCATTCTCAGCAATTGTTTCTTTTGATCTGTCTCCAGGATGGTTGAGACGAGATCATATCGCCAGGGCCAGGGGGACGCCGATGAGAGGTCTGCCACCTCTCATACTCAGTAGCCAGCCCCTGGTACCGCAGCCCCAGTCCTGCCAGCTGGGGTAGGCGTTTCAGCTGCCTTCGAAGGAGCCCCTCCACTTGTAGCACATGGGCCGAGTCCGATAATTCTGGAGGTGCTTCAGCAGCAGCAGCTACCTTCGGGGATAGTTGACGCAGTTCAGTTGTTCACGTTCTTTCAGCAGTTCTTGGAGAGCCAGCAGGCCCAACACCAGAGGTAGATAGCAGAGATTAGTCGGGGCATTGATCTGGCCCTGACTACAGTGGAGAGAGTAGTAGCTCAGCCAGCAGCAGTCTAGCAGCCACACCTTCTGAGGGAGAAGGGCATCCAGGATTTTCAGAAGATGTACCCGAGGAACTTCCGAGGGACAGAGGGGATTCTGTATGCCGACGAGTGGATCAAGCACATGGAGGAGATTTTCAGATTGGCTGAGATTCCGGTGAGGATTCAGATTGAGACAGCGGCCAGCATGATGCAGGATCTGGCTCACACATTGTACCAGACTGATCCGTGGGTTAGCACTCCGGGGAAGAATTCGGCAGCATTCAAGAAGCTGTTCAAGGAGAAGTTCTTTTCGGATGCAGCGCTAGGAGCCCTCGAGACTCAGTTCGAGGCTCTAGTCTAGGGGAGCTAGTCTGTAGAGGAGTACTCAGGGGAGTTCTGCCGTCTGGGCAGATTTGTGGAGGGACTGTCCGAGGCGACGAAGGCCCGGAGATTCAGGAAGGGATTGGTAAAGGAGGTCAAGTCCTATACCAAGTGTGCTCGCAGCGCTACCTATAAGGAGATCCTAGTGGATGCATTAGCCGCAGAGGATGATCTTGAGCTTAGGCTCAAGAGGGGGCAACATCCAGGGAGCTAGTGGTAGCGGAGGACCGGCCAAGAGGCCGCAAGTTCAGCATCAGTTTCAGCAAGTTCTAGGGTCAGAGCCATCAGTAGGGACAGCAGCAGCCCAGACAGCATCAGACACCCAGACAGCAGGCAGTCAGTTGTTCCTACTGCAAGAAATCGGGACATGGATGGGGTGAGTACAGGAAGAGGCTGGGCAGGTGCCTACTATGTGGAGCAGTGGACCACCAGCTGAGGGAGTGTTCCCAGTACATAGGTAGAGTAGCACAGGGAGCAGCACCAGGAGGAGGAGACAAGGCTCCGGTAGGTCAGCAGCGGGGACCGTTCAGACACATCAACAGAGATTTGTGCAGTATCAGCATCAAGTTGGAGGAGGCCAGTAGGGGCGAGCTTACGCCATGTCAGTCGAGGATGCTCAGGCAGTGGAAGAGGTGCTTGCAGGTTCTGTTCTTTTCGATTCCATTCCCACCTTGCCTCATTATATCTATCTTGAAATTCAATTCCATCTGTTCTTATTTGCTTCCTTATTTGTTGATAAGTTTTGATCTGGCATTTCTTTTTGATTTGGTTTTCTTCTGAGATAAGTCGTACGGGCTAGGTCGCCTAAGTTATGGGATCTAGAGTCTTCTATAGTCATGTTAGCTGGCATAGTGAGGACATATAGTCATATTTTGGATGTATTTCTCGGGTGTAGGAATTTAAGGTTTTCGTGGCCAAGCATGCGGCAATGCAAAAATTTTAAATACCATAATTCTAGAGGTATGTACCTTAGTCGAGGGCTCTGTGATTATCGTAGCCTTGCTCACTAGCATGACGAAGATTCTGAGTATCATGATTTTGGACAGACGCATATGATTATCGGACTGTGTGAATTGAGACTTTGATTGTTGTGTGACCTAGAAGGATTACTACCATTTTAATTTCGAGGACGAAATTTTTCTAAGGAGGGTAGACTTGTAACACGCAGTTTTCTAAATGAGGGTAATTTTGAACTTGTGTTTTTAATTATTTAATAATGGTATTTAAATCATAATATGATTTTTGGTGATTTTTATTATTTAAAAACTATTTTTAAGTCATGACCTATGATTTTGGTGTTGCTAGTGACCTTACAGACTGTTTGACCTAGAACCTAACCATGTGGGTAGAGGTTCAATTTAGTGCATTTAGCCTAGAGGGTATTTTGGTTATTTCTGAATTTATTTGAGCTTATTGTGATTTATTATAATTATTTGGAATTTAATATATATTATTTTGAATGGTGTGATTTAAATATTATTTAATTGATTCTTGTGTTGTGTTTAGCCCTAACCTAGTTTTGACCTAACCTAGATTAGTCATAGCTAGACTTAGTTAGCCATGGTTAGTGTTAGTTGGTATTGATTAGTCTTGGTTAAGTCATGATAGTTAGAGCTAACTAGGTTGCATTTAAGACAAGTATGAAACCTAGGTTGTAGGCCATTGATTAGCTAGATGGAATGAGAGCCATAGATCTATCCTAAAACCCTAACCCTAGCTTTATGGACAGCCTAGGGATCCCCCCATCACTATATAATCCCTCTCAAAGTTAGTTGACTTTTTTTTATTCATCCCTTCATTTTCAAGAAGCTAGGTTTGTTCTTCATTAAATCC